>JANHFL010001752.1:0-17957 GCA_032468155.1 Oxyrhabdium leporinum | reverse complement strand
CTGGTTTGATTTGACAGGATTGAAGGGAGTTTGACAGCCTTCATTCTGCTGAGAGATATGATCGAATTATTGGGCAAAAGTGCCAGATTTTTTTTTCTTTTTGCCAGGAGAGTGTTATGCATTTCGTGGGGGTTTTTGGTTTTGGTTTTTGGTTTTTTGAATAATGCACTTATTTCTCTCGTATATTCTGTAAAAGTGGAATTGATTTACTGTCCACTCTTATTGTTTTGCCTTGCTCTGCTCTCCAACCCAAAATAGACATCCCTTCCAGGTGATTCAGAAGAGGAAAAGTACAGGTATCTGTCTATGGAGATTCTCTCTTTAAAAAAACAAAACAAAACAGTTTTTATTAGCTTATAATGTAGCATACAAGAAAATACAGAAGTAAATAGTAGGGAAAATAGGGAAGGGAAAAGGGAAGGGAAAAGTGAGGGAAAGAAAAGGGGGAAAATTTTAAAAAGGCATTGGCTTCCAATGGTGCAGTAGAATAAGGCATTAACATCAAACCTCAACTTTTTACTTTTCCATAATAGTGTCTATGGAGATTCTCAGTGATCCAGGTCATGGTTGTCCCAAAGGGGCTCATTTCCAAAAGGCAACTGGACTTTCTTGTTTTCTTTTCTTTCTTTTTTCTTTGAAAACGTTTTGCTTCTCACCCAAGAAGAACTGAAGAAGCTTCTTGCATGAGAAGCAAAACATTTTCAAAGGAAAAAAAAACAATACAAGAAAGCAATAGCAGTAACACTTATAAACTTATATACCGCTTCACAGTGCTTTGCAGCCCTCTCTAAGCAGTTTACAGAGTCAGTATGTTACACCACAAAACAACCTGTGTCCTCATTTTACTGACTTCGGAAGAAGGGAAGGTTGAGTCAACCTTGAGCCCCAACGGGATTGGACTCCTGGCTGTGGGTAGAGTTTGCCTGCAATTCTGCATTCCAGTTGACTTCTGGGAAAAAGCACCTTTGGGACAAAAGTACAGGTAGATGAGCTAACTCCATGCCTTTTTTCATTGCTTTTCATATCACCCTCCAAATGTTGAACATATAAAAAATGACCAAGAGGACTTACAAAAGAAATTCTCATTCACCTTGAAAATATTTTTTTAAAGCCTTATTATTCCTAAAGAGAAAGGATACCGCTATTTTAAAGATTACATGGAGAGAAGGAAGGAAAATAAGTTGAACTGAATGTCCCTTTGAAAGCACAATCTTCTGCTCATTTAGTCCTTCAGTAGATCATTGTTTTAAGAAGGCTGCCTAATTTTCTCACTATCTTAAAGATTGCCTGGTCTCCTCCCATCTTCCCTTGGCTTTCTAAACCACAGTTTGACATAAGTCAGAGATATACATAACCTGGCAGACTTTCGTCTAATTTCTGTTAAGTTAGGACTCCCCCTAGTAAAAATTCTTGTGTCGATCCTTGTTTTATGTCAGACTGGGAATTTTCTGACCCTCCAAATCAGCTTTTTTTCCCCCAAAGTAAGCATCCTCCAGATGTATGGAGGTCTGCTCCCAGAATTTCCTAACTGGAGTAGCCAATTTGTGAATTTTGTGAGCTGCGAGTGGATCCCCATATTGAAAGAGAATTAAGATCAGGTAACATATGTATCCAGCATAGCTAATGGACAGAAACTCTGCAAACTGAAATCCAGGTATATATATGAAGGATCACAGCTTCGACGCTTCTATGATAATTTTTATGTAACTGGAGGCTTGAAACTAACTGCTAGAGTGGTGAGAATTCTGTTACAAATGAAATCCCATAGCAACCTCTTCTGTCTCAAGGCTTTTATCATTATAGTAGTGATTTCCAATGCAGTAGCTGGTGTTTAACATACAAAACAAGGTCTCCAAATGTATGTTGAGCAATAATTAGCTAACTAACCATCTTTTTTTGCTTAGTTTCAGCGGACTTAGTAATCAATGTAATAGGGAAGATAGTGTAATGAAAGCATAATTGGATTCTGTACCACTTGTTATGCAAAACTGAGTGCTCTTATGGATAGGCACATGTACTCTAAACGTTTTGGGGAATATCATTTGCCAAGTATGCTCGGTCTTAGCAGAGGAAGAACGCAAGCGTAATTTATACGTGGAGGGGGGGAAAAGCAAGAATTTATAACACAAGATTTTTCAGATGGAAATAAAAATCTTCCTTCACCTCAAACAGTAAGAATGACCAGAAAGACAGGTAGTCTTCAGCTTAGGACCACAACTGAGCCCAAAACTTCTGTTGCTAAGCGAGACATTTGTTAAGTGAATTTTGCCCCATTTTCCAGCCTTTCTTTCCACGATTGCTCAGTGAACCCCTGGAGTTGTTAAGTTAGTAACACAGTTGTTGAGTGAATCTAGCTTCCCCATTGACTTTGCTTGTCAGAAGGGGATCACATGATCCCAGGACACTGCAATTGTCATAAATATGAGTCAGTTGCCAAGCATCTGAATTGTGTTCACATCACCACTGTGGAGATGCTGCAACGGACATAACTGTCAAAAATGGTCATAAGTCTCTTTTTCCAGCACCGTTGTAACTTTGAATGGTCCCTAAATGAACTGTTGTAAGTCGAGGACTACCTGTATTTTATAAATTTTGTAGGACTTTAGCAAATGTTTATCAAACAAAGCAGCTGTTGTAGCCCTCAATTTAGCATCTGTTAATATGCTAGAGTCCTCCTTGGTTGTATTAGTTGCTGCTCTTATTCCCTCTGCACTCTGCTTAGGGACATGATTAATACATCTACTATTATTGCTACGTACTACCGAGTTTAATACTAGAAGGAGCAGCCAAGGTTTTGAAAACTTTATTTAGCTGACATTCTTCCTTTCATTTTGTTGGATAAACAGAGCTCTTATTGCCTGTAATACAGGGGTGGCCCTCAAAATTTCAGCAACAGGTTAGCTGCCCAGTTGCTGGGTGGGCATGGCCATGGTGTGTGTGGCCTAGTCGGCCTCCTGCACCATGGCAGGGGGGCATTTTCACCCTCCTGGCCTCCAGAGGCTTTCCTTGAGGGCAAAAACAGCTTGCCCGGGCTCCGGAGGCCGAACTTCCAGGAGGCCCATTTTTCACCCTCCCCGGGCCTCTGGAGGCTTTCCTCAAGCCTCTGGTAGGTTGAAAATGGCCTGCCCAGACTCCAGAGGCTCTCTGGAGGCTGGAAACAGGCCCGTTTCCAGCCTTCCTGAACTTCTGGGAGGCCCGTTTTTCGCCCTCCCTGAGCCTCCACGTGCGTCCTGCACTTACGTGCTGGTGGAGACTCATAGGAAAGGCAGGGTGGGCTGGGCAGGGCCAGCCAGGAGTAGAATTTGGGGGTTCATTAAACCCCACAGAATCTTTGCTAAGGGATCGCCCGAACCCCTGCAAACCTCCAGCAGCTCACCCCTGCTGTAATATCCATGGAATCAACCAAGAGAAGACAAAGGACAACACTTATATGTTTGTTAGACACCATGACATCATAACCATATTATTTGTGCAATACATATATATAACTCTTGTGCTGTTTGTGCTATATATAGCTGTAGTTGAACTGCAAGGGAGGAGCCATCTTTGCCTTTTTCCTGCCTACCAGACATTCCAAGCTCCACCATCTCTATGCCCATGGGAAAACAGACCCTCCTTTCCTTGACCCCAGACTTCATCCCATCACAACATTGACTTTTATCCTTTAGGATGAAGTTCCACTACAACGGATTTTCCCAGCTCAGATTGTACAGAATGCCATTTGTACGCCCTGTTTTGATTATACTTAAACCCAATAGAGTATATTCCTGAAAAGTTCAGCCACAGGGCCAATAAAACCAAAACAAAAAAACCCCAGGCTACCAATTTTGACATCACATTCATTATTGCTTCATTGGGGGAGAGTGGGTTCATTGGGTTTTGTTCCCTCCGCAGCAACCCCTCCATTCTCTCTTAATAAAACAGGTTAACTGTGCCAGGCAGGGATGCCACTGGGACTGACATAATTAATGTCTCTAATGTGAAAGTTTAGGGGTTCATTAGATTTAGAACTCAGGCAGGTTTTTAATCAAGCATGTTATGGAGAATCATTAACAGCTAAACACAATTTGTAGTAGAATATTTTGCACCATTTAGTCATTTGTTGGCTCAGAGCAATCTGGCCATATAAAAGGATTTTGGCTTGAAAATGATCGTCTTTAGTCATTGTGACTTGAGGACTACCTACAGATGCCTCCTAATACTTAAAAATCTACTTAGTTTCAAATGTATCATTGGGAAGACTAACTTTTGGATCCTGTTGGATGGAGAGAAAAAGTCCTTTGTTTTGTTTTTTTTAGATTAGTGCATTATTCAAGATCCATTTCTCCAGATTTTTAGTTTCTCTAGTTCCCTTCTGAACTGTATTCCTGAAATTGCTTTTCTTTTCTTATGGGGGCTACCCTATACCCTATACACACAAACACATATATGCATATATTGTATATTCTACCGCCTGTCAATACTTCCTTAAATTAAATATTTCCTAACAGAAGCATATTTTCTCATCAGTGAATAAAATGAATACACTGCTATCCTGATGCCTTAATATGGACTCATTATCCTCTCCGTCTCTTGAAAAGTTATAATTCCAATGTTTATACACGATTTCTTTGTTCTTCCAAAATTACAAATTCCCCACTAGGGTTAAATCATCCGCTAGTTCTCTCTTACTCATGTGTTCTCATTTTAATATCTTTCTTTTTTAAGATATTAGTCCAGGAATCAGTACAGTTTCAACGTCATTCCAAGAAGCCCAAGTGGTTTATGAAGGCTTTATCAATTGTGACTGCCTTCTTGGTATTACACCAAAGAATATGTCTTGATGAGGGTCAGCAAAGTTTCCAGGTAAATCTCACTCAATTGTTCATGCTTGTATTGTAACTAACTCAGGAACCTGACAATGTGCCAAGCATTTTGTACGTTCACCTTTTGCCTTAATTGTCATGTTCTAAGCAAAGTATGTGGGAAGAATTACAAAAGCAGAGTGATAGATATGCAGGGGGGCAGGGGGAGATCATGGACAGTTTTAGGTTGAGGCCATTGTGGCTGGTACATACACCCAAGAGCAGCAGAGGGTTTAAGTTAAAACTGGACCACTCAAGACTTCTAGCTGTGCTACCCACTGAGAAAATTAATGATGCTTTAAATGACAGAGATTGGTATTTCAGGTGTTGAAATATCAGGTGTTGAATTCTTCTAGGTTGAAAACCAAGGAGGCAAGGAACAGTGATGAAGATGAATGTGATAATGGACCCAGGAGTTGTCTTTTCACAGATGTCTTGAGCAATGTGACATTTATTTTCTGGGAGCAAATTTCCACATCTATCTTATGTCCTAATTTTCCTCACCTGAGGGATACAGACGTGGTTTATTGGGACAAAATGGGGGGGGGGGGAAATATCCAAAAATTCATATATATATATTATTTAGGGGAAGTTTCTGAATTGAAATCATGGGGACATCTATCTTTATTATGTTTAGCTGGGTTTATGGATTAATGAGCATAGAGTGACATCATTTTTCCCCCACGCACAAAATAACACACAGTGACAAGAAAGGCTACCATCTCAAAAGAAAGGGGGAGATGTAAATTGTGCACAATATGGCATGCCCGTAATTTGAATGTTTTTCTAATATTCAGCATGTAACTTTCCTTTCTGAAAATATAATTAATAGAGGCCAAATGTATTTCTAATTTTTGCAATTCAGCCCCCTCCACTCACCCCACCAGCACTTAATTTGTTCATAAACGTGGTTTCCCACGGTTTATCAGCCAGTCAATCCTTGCACCGTTTAATCTTGCAATTCAAATTAAGTCTCTATTATCTGTGCATGTAAATCACTCACAAAATGTCTTATGGAGATTCTCAGTCATCCAGGTCATGGTTGTCCCAAAGGTGTTTTTTTTCAAGAAGCAGCTGGACTTCCTGGTTTTTCTTGGAAGACATTTCGCTTCTCATCCAAGAAGCTTCTTCAGAGCTGAAGAAAGTCCAGTTGCCTCTTGAAAAAGCACCTTTGGGACACTCGCAAAATGTTTTAATTGTCTCCCCAAAAAAAAGATAGATGAAGGAAGAAGATGCTATTTCAGATAACATGTTTCCCAATAGGTTTACCTTTTGAAAACTAACATCACATATGTCTATGGAGATTCTCAGTCATCCACACATCATGGTTGTCCCAAAGGTGCTTTTTCAGGAGGCAATTGGACTTTGTTTTTCTTTGAAGGCATTTCACTTCTCATCCAAGAAGCTTCTTGAGCTCTGACTGGATGGTGGGGAATGGAAGGATTTATACTCCTTGCAGACAAATGGTCATCTGCATTCTTTTAGCAGGTCATTAAGGCCCCTGACGATACTGATAAACCTCCAGGTGAGTATAAATCCTTCCATTCCCCACCATCCAGTCAGAGCTGAAGAAGCTTCTTGGATGAGAAGCAAAGCATCTTCAAAGAAAAACAAGGAAGTCCAGTTGCCTCTTGAAAAAATAGCACCTTTGGAATAACATCATGTATGTTTTTTTTTGTTCGTGCAACATACCAAATCCACTTGGGGTTAGGGTTAAGTCCACATGAATTTAGTCGGTAAAATGGACATCGCTATTAGATTTGTAGCAGATCAGTATGTTTAGGAGGGTTCTGAGCCTGCCTTATCTATGTTTCCTGATACAATACATGGGTGGAGAGTAGAGAGCAAGAGGGAGAGCAGGAATCTGCCATGCATCCAGTGGCCGTCTCCATGTTTTTCTCCTTTAGGGAACACCTTAAGTAGTCCAGACAAGAGATGACCAGGGCTTAAGCAACTGAGCAAGAAGATCATCATTCAGGAAAGGCTGCAGCTGATGTACAATATTTAAGAGGCTTTGCTCATGTCTGCCTCTTAAGCATGACTCTCTGATGTAGACTGGAGCGAGGGAGAATTAATTGTCCCCAAGTCACCCAGTGAGCTCCCTCATCGAGTAAAAATTTAAACCTGGGTGATATCCGGATGAGTGTAAAGAATACAAATCCACCATTCAGTCAGAACTGAAGAAGCTTCTTGAATGAGAAGCAAAACATCTTCAAGAAAAAAAACTAAGAAAGTCCAGTTGCCTTTTGAAAAGCAGCTTTCGGTTAAAGCTGGATGCTTCTAGTCCCAGCCTGTATATTAACCATGTATTTCACTGGCTGATTGACAACCGTGTTATCCAGTAACAACACTGTGTGAAAGTGACCAAAAGTGCACAAATAAGTGAATCTATATAAGGGAACAATTTTTTAAAAAAAAGATGTTATCCAATCACTCTTTTTCCCAGGAGTTGTTTTTCTCGTGCCTGTTTTCCTAAGATATCTTTCAATAATGTTAAAACAAAAAAAAAAATACTTTAAAAAAGTTTTGTGCAAGTGGCATTTATTTCCCAAGATTCAGCTCTTCTAATTGCAGTCCAAATAATAATCTTAAAGAGTACAATGTGACCGAGAAGACTGAACTACGAAATGTGAAGAGAACAAAAGAAAAAAATGTATGAAAGTTGATATCAATCAAATTGCAGTAATTAACAGAGGGCTTTCCATTTATATTCATTCCCTAAGTGATGGGAGAGAGGGGGGGGGGAAGGCTTTCAGCTGTCTTGTCAAAATATCCACTTCAGACTAGAGAGAAGAAACATTGTTGAGCTGGGAAATAACTGCTTGTCCTTTGAAAATTGTATTCCATCAAATATCCCCCTAGGTTTCGCCTTGTCTTGACTGGGGAGCATAATAGATCAGGTGGCCTTCTAAAGAGAATGCATATGGACTAATTCTAATGCTTTTAGCAAGAGCAGGAGGCAGAACCCCAGACCTGCAGGAAAAGAATCCCTGCTAGCAGTCCTAAGATTGCAAAGTAAGCCATCAGCTACTATACACTATGCTCGGTGCTCGGATAGCAGGCTAAAGAAGTTGTACAGGGTTTCCGCCATCAAATGTTATTACCAGAAAGATTCTCAGACACTCATTCCTTTCCACCTTACTGCTCTTGATGAATTATAATGTCAGGTCTTTCTGAAATAAGAACCCAACATTTGCTGGGAAGAGACCATGTATCTAGGTGTCAAACTCGATTTCACTGAGGGCCACATCAGGGTTGTGTTTGACCTTGGGAGCCAAGGAGGGTTTGCCAAGATGGGCATGGCCAGCTTGACATCACTCATGGCGAGGGAGCCTTTGGTGGCCCAGGTGGGGCTGGGGGGATCCTTTATCTCCAGAGGAGGAAGGCGAGACCAGGGAGAGCAAACAATGGTCTCCTGAAGCCCTCTGCTAGCGAAAATAGAACTGGTGGCCCTCCCAAGCCTCATTTTCGCTGGCAGAGGAACCGTGGGCTGGTGCCTTCCAGTGTTTCCAGGGTAGCCCTGCGGGTCATATCTAAGCATCCCACAGGCCGGATCTGGCCCGCAGGCCTTGAGTTTGACACCCCTGATCTAGCGTAAGGAAATGTGGCCAAAGCCTGTGCAATTCACCCATGACATGGATCGAGTTTGATTTGAACATTCAACCTCATTCAGTTAATATTTTTTTTTAATCCAATTTGGTTCAGGTGTTCAAGACGAATCGGCACATCACTCAGCTTGATTCCAAAGTGTCTGAATGGATTGCAAAGTATCTGATTCAATGAGCTACACTATCTTTCCGATTCTGAAGTCAAGAACAGAGCTGTCCATCAGAAAAAGTCTATTCTTAAAGTATTTGTGAATATGTATAACAATGGTGGACTTGTAGCAATCACATGATTCAAAACTAACGTTTTGTGTTTGCTGCTCTATGATAGACAATACTGTGCATTCAAGGATGAGTTTATCCTGGAAGTCATTCGTTCCAATTTTTAAAAAACTATTCTGCCAGTCTCTCAATCACCTGCAAACATTCTCCCTCTGCTGAAATGTGTGCCTGTGTCTCTCTTGAGAACTGCTTGAGATTTTACCCACTTAAATTTTGGTTAAAACAAAACTTCCTGCAATGAGTCATTGGCCCAGCTTGCACTTCGAGATAGTTACATCTCTTCCTTGAAAAAGGAAATAGATTTGGATCTCACTCAGCTACATGGTCCTTAGGACCAGATAAAGTCTTGGTAGAGTTTAAGCAGAGTTTTGAACCTAATATCCAAAAAGAAAAATCTAATATCTGCTTTCCCTTGATCCCAAAAGTGCTTTTTCAAAGGGCAACTAGGCATTGTTTTTCCTTGAAGAAGTTTTGCTTCTCACCCAAGAAGCTTCTTCAGTTCTTGAAGAAGTTCTTGAAGAAGCTTCTTGGATGAGAAGAAGCTGAAGAAGCTTCTTAGATGAGAAGCGAAATGTCTTCAAGGAAAAACAAAGTCCAGTTGCCTTTTGAAAAAGCATCTTTGGGACAACCATAACCTTGATGACTGAGAATCTCCATAGGTGCTTTCCTTTGATATTTTGTCTTAGTATTATCATTTCCTATGTTTTCTGGCATGTAAGCCCATTGATTTACTCTTAGTTTGACCACTGCTCTTAAATTTCTTTTGCACTGCAGGGAGAGTCCTTTATTAATCATTGTCACCTTAGCACTTATATCTGCCTCCCACATTCATAAAGGTTGATCTTGGAACTTCATTTCTCTTCATTCACAATATATAACACAAACCCATTTCTGTGTCTTTCCCTTCACCTCTATGTACAAGCCATCTGTTTCTTTCCCTGTTCTTCTGGTATGATGGAATTCATTCTTTCTGAGCCTGCATTAAATAAGCCTACTTTTTTCTCACTGACAATCTTGTTTAGGCGTTTGTGAAACTTGGGACCATTTAGCATTTAGCAGTAAGGGTAAACAGCCTCCGTTGAAACAAATCATTTGCCTGAGGCTAGAGCATACGAAGTATTTCACGTAGAAGGAAGGTGAGAAGGTCTAGAGACTACTAATCAGCTCTTGATTCTGAATCAGAAGTCTTTCACAGATCTCTTCAAGTCCTTTAGTTCAAAGGTGGGAACTCTAGTCTCATGAGCTACAATTTCCAGTAACTTCTACTGTCCTCAACACAGGAGAAATGCCAAGATTGAATCTCAGCAACATCTTGGGAGTGGTAGGTTCCGCAACGGCACTACTCGTGCCAAAGCATGGATTAGTTTGGATTAGTCTAAATGGAGCACATACATATTATTCCATTATGCCAATTTTCAAACTGAATATTGTTTTCTTATAAAAGATCTCCATGGCTATATTTTTGGCTATGTGGATTTGGGCCACTTTTTTTCCACACCAAACTTTTTCCAAAGGGACAATAGGCTAAACCATAGGACCAGTGGTGAAATCTAATCTTTTTCACCACCGGTTCTATGGGCATGGCTTGGTGGGGGTTATGTGACTGAGTGGGCATGGCCATCTGAACATCACTCACGGCAAGGTGGGACGGTGGCGCCCTGCCGTGAGTGATGTCGAGTTGGCCATGCCCACCCAGTCACATAACTGATGCTGTAGAGATGGCGATGCTAACTGCCTGACAAATGCAGGCAAAAGGTTGGTCAGACTACCTTATTTCCAGCTCCATTGCATTTCTTCTTGAAATTCACACAATCAATTCCAACTTCGTGAGATCTTTTCAGCGCTGGTGGGAAGCTAAGCAAGCGGCAGCAGTGGCTTACTTACCCAGGCAGGCAGATCAAGAGCAGTTGGGGCACAGGCACATCCTTGTGGGAAGGCAGGCAGAGACACTGTGGTGACTAATTGCTTGGTAACTTATATAGGCTGCTAAGCCTATGCTGGGGTGGGGAGGTGATATGAATAGTGATTGGGCGAGCAGTGGGCAGGTGAGCGGGGCAGGCTGAGCAGGGGGTGGGGCGAGTGGTAAGTGGGCAGGCAGGGGCGGGGCCAGCCAGTGGTGATATTTGCTGGTTCTCTGAACCAATCAAAATTTTCCCTACCGGTTTGCGTGAACCGGTGCGAACCGACTAGATTTTACCTCTGCATAGGACGAATGGTTGCAGGAATTGAGTATGTCTAGTTTAACTAAAAGAAGGATTAGGGGCAACAAGATAGCAGTGTTCCAATAATCTAAGGAGCTGAGACAAAGAAGAGGGGAGTCAGCCTATTCTTCAAAGCACCTGAAGAAAGAAGCAATGGATGGAAACTGACACATTAGATATAGATTAACAGAGTTGGATGGGATCTTGTAGGTCATCTAGTCCAATCCCCCACCCAAGAAGGAGACCCTACACCATTTCTGACAAATGGCAGTCCAATCCCTTCTTAAAAGCCTCCAGTGATGAAGCTCCCACAACTTCTGTAGGCAAGCTGTTCCATTGGTTGATTGCTCTCACTGTCATAAAATTTATCCTTATTTCTAGGTTGAATCTCTCCTTGTTCAGTTTCCATCCATTATTTCTTGCCTGGCCTTCAGGTGCTTTGGAAAATAGGTTGACCCCTTTCCCTCTGTGACAGCCCCTCAAATATTGGAAGAGTGCTATCATGTCTCCTCTGGTCCTTCTCTTCACTAGACTAGCCATGCCCAGTTCCTGTAACCATTTTTCGTATGTTAGTCTCTAGTCCCCTAATCATCCAACTAATCAAGGAGAGAACCAGCCAAGAACTAAGGAGAAATTTCCTGACAGTTAGAACAATTAATCAGCGCAACAGCCTGCAAATGTGAAGAAGTGATAGTTGTTGTTTAGGAAGCCCATTAAGAATACAGGAAACTTATTCTTTCAGCTGAGATGGTTTAAACCATAGGGGGAGCCATTCCTTGGCAGAGGATACAAGCATCTTCATAGTTAACTGATGAGCTTCTAGACAACATCTAGCAGATGCTCAAGTGACTATAGAGATATCTGAATTTAATTTGTTGAAAAACTGGAGGATCATAGTTATTTCCAGCATTGGAATCCTGGAACGGGGGTTTGCTTATATGGAGGGCAAGTCTTCATTATTTTGCATGCAGCTGCCTCATTTCACTTGTAAGATTATTTATTTTGATACATAATTATGTGGGTTGATACGTTAGTCAGCCATTAATTAGTTCAAATTGAAGTGGAAATTAATTAAAAGAGCATACTTTGTCACTTGCAATCAGTCTGGATCCAGCTCAGTCCTGGGATAGGTGTGAAAAAAAAAGAACAACAATCCACAAGGGGGGGGGGTGTCGGTGCCTCCCCTAAACTGATAGGAGGCTGCATTTGATCGGAATAAATTTGGCAAGACTTCATAAGAATGGGAGTAGTTTAATGAGGGTCTTATTACAGCAGGTGCTCAGTTGAAGCTGTGCTCTTGCAGTTGTGACAAAAGCTACAGCTTTACTTTGGTTTGCTTGGTTTGGTTTAATATGTTATGTGTTTGTTTAATCATGGTTTAGGGCTAAAGGCTCCCTGCTAATCCAGCCACCTGTGATCTGTTTAATAACTCACAGTTCCACCAAACTAAAATTGGTTTAGTGTACTGTGTTGTATGAACTGTGAACTGTATCATTCCAGGGTATACCAAGAAAAAAAATGGCATTTTTCCACTGGATGTTATTTTTGTTTGTATTGATTGGAACACAACAATATAATATTTTGAATTTTTTAAGACAATGAATGGTAGTGGTCTTCAGGAAATTTCTCACAGGGAGGTAGGGGAGGGAGGAAGAGAGGAAATTCAGTTCAATAATGATGACATTGTATAAATTATGACATTATTGTGTAAGTTATGCATATTGCATCACTTCTATCAGTTGTGCAACTCAATTTGTCCCCCAACTTTTGCCTTCATGGATACCTATGGAAGGAAGGAAACAACAGTACTTCAAAGGAATGCCGAATAAATGCATATAATTGAAATGAGTCAATAATCTAATGGTACAAATGAACAATGAACGAACGATACAGCCAATTGTTTGTCTCCATTAGGGATACCTAACCTCCTCCTACCGCATAGCACTTACAAACATGTTATATTCAGATTTCTCTTCCTAATGGGACAAAATCCATTTCCTTCCATTGCAACCTTTACATCTTTTTATTGCATTCACAGCTTTAATTACATTGGTTTTCAGAAATGCTGGGTCTCTGTAATTGCCAAGGCCCAAGGAACAGTGCATTTATCAAATGCTGACCACTTGATCCTTCAAAGGAAAGCCTAGTCCTTCTTTTTGTTAAACTAGACATACCCAGTTCCTGCCGGGAAGCCAAGAAATATACATCCTATATTGATTTCAATGACATAAAAGAAGCAGTTCTGCTGCTGAACAGGGCCAAACCTTCCATTATTAGAAAGAGCCATGATTGTTTATTTCCATTTAATTCTTAATTGAACATAGAAAGAACAATAAAGCTAGGAGTTTGTACCGATTTAAGCAATCTTAATGGAACACAGAGACAGACAGACACATTCATTTTTTGACTACTAGCGTGTAATTCAGTGGCAAATAGATTTCTTAGATATATTACAAAACCAATTATATGAAACTGGATTGTTAAAGCCCAGCATGATTGCATTAAACTATCCGAACAGAATATTGAAACATTTGGTACAGTACCCATAGATGAGTTGTCATCTTGGATAGCAACACAGCTAGGTCTCCGCTGGGTCTGATGACTGTTCATCCAGCTTGATGTGACACAGCCCTGGACCCTGTTGCTCACTGTCTTAATCAGTATCCACTTAACAATCATCAGAATGAATGTGCCGTGTTAACAGGCAAGGAATGCTGGCTTATGAGGGACTCTAACGAAATGAAGTCCCTGATTATGTATCAAATCTATCGGTACCTACAGACAACTAGGCATATCATCTTGTTAGCTGAGCATCAAACAAATGTCCACTGGATGAAGAAGGCAGCAGAATGTGATGGCAGTAAAGACCAAGGTTAGCCCAGTCTAAAATAGGAAATAACCTAGAATTATAGTTGTAGGGTTGGGAGGGAACATAGACACACCTGATGCAATCCCTGTCCAGAGCAAGAATCCTCCATTAATTCCACTCTTATTTAAAGCAAACGTAAGTCACATCTCCAATCTTAAAGCATGCCAGAATGTAAGTTATCCTTTAACCATCCACCATTTCCTGAACTTGTGAGGCAAGTTCCTCCTGCTCCTGAATTTGAATAACTTATAGGGAATTCCAAACTACCCAGGGAGAAACCTCTTGCATAAAAATAAGATCTCAAAAACAGCTGGAAGTTGTCTGAAATAAAAATTGTCCACTATTGCACACAAGCCTGTATAAATTATGAGAAATAGATTTCAAACGTTTGGCATGGACTTTTATCAAAGTATGCACAAATTGAGATGGCAACGAGGTGGAAAGATCCAGCATGAGTAAAACGTAGAATGTGGAATAATAGAAGGGACACTGGAGGTCTTCTAATCCAACCCCATGCTCAAGCAGGAGACTTTATACCATACCAGACAAATGGCTATCTAATTTCATTTTGAAAATCTCCAGTGATGGAGAACCCACCACATTTGGAGACCAACCTTTCCATTCATTATTTTTTCTCGCTGATAGGAAAATTCTCCTTAGTCCTAGGTCGGATGTCTCTTTAAAAAAAGAAACTGAATGAAATCAAACTTGGAAGATTAATTTTCTCCTCAGAGCCATGTTACACATTTCTTGAGTACAACAAGAGGGCCAAAAAGGCAGGATAAAAATCAAATGAATAAATAACCATTCATGGAGAATCCATCTTAAAAATGTGTTAAACATTGGAACATAGGAATATTCCCATTGAATCAGGCCAAGACCTAGCCTAGTCCTGTATTTTATTTCTTTATATGACCAATAAAATGCCTGTGGGAAGTGTGTCCATACCTACTCCATATTGGTCTTCTGCCAAGGTTTCCCTCAAAGTGGAATTTGGAGGTCAAAACGGAGGCAACATTAACATTGAGACAAACCTCTCACCCTTTCGAATTAAAAGCTTTCAACATTGCCATCATCCATGGAAACTAGTTCTTCTTTTCTTGTGTCTCTTGTGAGAAGAAATCTATGGTCAGAATGAGTTTTTAAAAGATGACAATATGCAAATCTGACATTTTGGAAGCTTACAAGCATGCCAAGAATCCATGGTGTTGTTGATCTAAGCAGTGTTATTGAAATGATGACAGGTTTTGGTAGGCCTGCCAATATATTTGGACAGGATATGAAGTGATGGAAATACTTTAATTGACCCATTTTCTCCCCCTTTCTCTCTGTTTCTTGTTTGTTTCAATTTGGGCAACAATTCTAGAAAATCTTTTCCAAGAGTCTGTGATTTGATTTGACTATCTTTAGGCAAATTTCCACATTCCTTTTTATTGAGATGTTGTGTTCATTCCTGTTTTTCTGTGGTCTGTTTCCACTGGAAATTCTTTACTTCAGAGTAAACTGATGCTGTCAGGGTACAGTTAATCCACTTACCTTACCTACAAGACTAACCTCCCCAATAATCTAACTCGAGACCCAAGGATCACACAAAGTAATTTTTGGCAATCACACCCAGGCCACAAAATTCTGATATGAAAGCAAACGAGAACAGCAACAGTTTCTTTTGATCTGGGCTCTTTCCCCCCATCCCCCAAAAGACAGGACATTGATGAAAAGCGAAGAGATTACAAGATCAAAAGATACCCCTTTTTTAAAGTGTGGGGCTTCTGACAGCAAACTATTTGGCTGTTCCTGATTAATTGTTTCGATTTCCTTCCTTTGCCTGAGAAAATCCATCCTGTATCAACTCTGTTCTGTAGAGATTCTCAGTCATCCAGGTCATGGCTGTCCCAAAGGTGCTTTTTCAGGAGGCAACTGGACTTTCTTGTTTTTTCCTTTGAAGATGTTTTGCTTCTCATCCAAGAAGCTTCTTCAGTTCTGACAGGATAGTGGGGAATAGAAGGATTTATATTCCTTGCAGACAGCTAGTCATTTGCATTCTTTTATTTTTATTTTACCTGAGTAGTGTAGAGGAAAAATTGCAGACCACGGGAACCAGGAGCATTACTCAGGTAACCCTGATGACACAGATAAGCCTCCAAGTGCTGCAATGACCCTCTAAAAAGATGCAAATGACCAGGTGTCTTCAAGGAATATAAATCGTTCCATTCCACACTATCCTGTCAGAGCTGAAGAAGCTTCTTGGATGAGAAGTGAAATGTCTTCAAAGGAAAAAAAAAAGGAAGTCCAGTTGCCTCTTGAAAAACCACTTTTGGGACAATCTTGACCCCTCTGTAGATACCCCCACAACCATATTAAATAGGTTTCTAGCTGTATAGCAATAGTAGTTAGACTTATATACCACTTCACAGTGCTTTATAGCCCTCTCTAAACGGAGAGTCAGCATATTGCCCACAACAATATATAATAAATATCCACCGCCTAAAGCAGTCTGAGACAAACTTTTGTAATTATACAGAGATTTAGTTTAATTCTTTAGCGTATACTTTTGTGAACCATAAGTGGCTGTGTGTTTGGATGTACCACAGCACCAAGCTCCTGTGGCCTGTTCTATCTGAAATCAGTAACACAAGGGGACTGATTGTGAGCTGCTTATTCATGAACTAATAATGTGTTTTTTTTCTGTAAAAATGCAGAAATAGTGGTTGGGAAGTAGAGCTTTTGATCTCCCAGGGTCCAGACTCAGAAAAATGAGAAGAACATGGAAGAAAAGGGGAAATTGATTGATTGAAAACAAAGCAAAGCAAACTGTTCTGTTATCTGTGAAATGACAGTAATTATATCAGCAAGCAAAACTTCATGCACTATGAATAAAAGAGGCCATTATAGTGTACTTCATAAAGTATTGATTTGAGAAGGAGATTAGATGTATTATATCTGGGCTGCAAAACTCCGATGCCTGCTAGATGGCAGTATAAGTACATTTCAGGATCTCTTTGTTGCCATCTAATGGTTATCAGGATTCTTTTCTAATGTGATAAGTAAAAGACAGATTCACATTTCTGTTCAAACACAAAACTTTTTGGATAGTTGTTGATTGGCCATTTTCTTGAACCCAAACCTATTTCACAGAATTGGTGAATGTTTCAGGGAATATTTATATCAGCGTAATTTGGTGCTCTTCAAATATTTGGGATTATAATTCCCAAGAAATTGTTACCTTTGGCCAAATTGGCTGGAGTTGCCTGGCAAATAGTGGCTATTGAAACCAAGCAAACAACAGTTAACAACTTCTTTAGAATATAAATTAGTTTATTGTGGTTTGCACTAAGTGGAAAAAAGATTGAATAAAAAAAAAAGATGTAAATCCTACAAACAGCAGAGCACTTTCATTAGGTAATAACTCTAGAACAATTTGTTTATTAAAAGCAATGGAGCAAGAATTGTTAAATTAAAGATATAGACAAATAAAATTAATTCCAGTTTAGTTATACTTAAATATAGCTGAATGAGACTTAATTTATTAATGGAAACTCATTCCATTGTTTCCATACTTTCATTTTAACTAATAGGTGCAATAGGTGCAACCATACATTAGCAAGTCTTCAGATATTTGGCAATGCATTAATACAAATTTCTTATCAAAGGTCTTGTGATATGGTAATAGAGGAAATCAGCCTTGGCTAAATGGAAATGACACTCATCCCATCGGAACTGAGTTGTTGGAAATTCACTGAATTGTAACAATTATTTTGACAGTTATCTGAAGTTCTAACGTCTACTGAAATACGAGTGATGTTGAACATGGGCTGATATTTTTTAAAAAAATATTGTCTTTAAAGTGACAAAATAGGGACACTTTCATTGCTTGAGATGTTGAGCACATTAATGGGGACAAGGATGTTTGCTGAAGCCACAATTTAAAAGAATAATAGAATAACAGAGTTGGAAGGAATCTTGGAATCTTCTAGTCCAATCCCCCCCCCCACCTCTCAGGCAGGAAACTCTATACCATTTCAGACAAATGGTTGTCCAATCTCTTTTCAAAAACTTCCAGGGTTGCAGCATATGAAAATTGTGATGTATGTTTTATCATTTGCCACTCTCATCTCCATCTGGATGCCCATGCTTGGATCAAGAATGTGAATTAACC
>JANHFL010001751.1:134240-151895 GCA_032468155.1 Oxyrhabdium leporinum | reverse complement strand
GCATTTTCAGAGGCTGAAGTTCCCAGGGTGAGTGTGGAAAGCTTCAGGGGGCAGGGGGGGGGTAAGCTAGCTAGGCCGTGCAGGGACGCAGTGCCAGGTAGGAAGCGAAACAAGCAGCGGTGGCGGTAGGCAAGCTCCGGGGGCCGTGGGGGGGGTGCGGCTAGCTAGACCGCACGTGGACGCCGCACGAGGAGTGGAGGGACGCAAGCGGCGATGGTGCCAGGCAAGCTCTGGGCGTCGTGGGGGGGGGGCGGCTAGCTAGGCCGCATGTGGATGCTGTGCGGGGCGAGCAGTGAGCAGGCGGGCAGGGGTGGGGCCAACCAGAAGTGATATTTGCCGGTTCTCCGAACCTCTCAAAATTTTCCCTACCGGTTTGCCCAAACCAGTGCGAACTGGCTAGATTTCACCTCTGGTCATAGAATTTGCTCATCTGAAGATCTGTTGAAAATCTCATGATCTGCACTAAGAGGATTTTTAAGCTAGTTTGCAGTTACAGGTCCTTTTAAGTAAGCAGCTGCTACCCCTGCATCAGTAAGCCAAGAGCAGATTGGTAAGAAGCCATGCTAGATTTCATTTAAGGATTTGCAAATGGGCTGCGGTCATAAACTGCTTAACCCTGTTTAAATGCAATATTACAGATGTGCTTTTACAATAACTCAACTGTAAGGATTTTTCAGCTCTAAAGCAAATTGCTAGAGGAGCCTTTCCTTTCCCTGTGCACATTGCATTCCTAATAAAGTACTACCAAATAATTTCATATTAAGTTTCTGGTAGTAGGAATTTAGAGGTGTTATTTATCCTAGGAGATTGTCATACTTTTGAAACCATTTATCAGGAACTAATAGAAAGATATAGATACATTGTTTGCATGAGGTTGCAAATAAAGAGTCCTTAATGCAAATTTGAAGAAATTGATTTGATTTTTGACTTGCAATATAAAAGTATAATAGTACTAAATAAGAAAATAGTGTTTAGGTTTATCTGCCCCCTCTTGTAGTTTGAAAATTCTAATTTTGAAGAATTTAGATCTTATTTCTTGGAGCTGCAGAGGAAATCCTAATGGTTGTTTAAAAGGGAAAATGTATTTACTTCAATTATACACTTATACACTATAGACTTACATAAAGTGGGATGGACTATACTATTTAGAAAGGGGTAGAAAATACTTTATTTCTTATTTTGAAAAATAGTTCTGGGTTAATTTATTTAAAGTTTATTTTATGAACCTGGTAATACATATTTGTATATATCCTAACATCTTCATTTTTACTAATATATGAAGGAAGGTGGTCCTTTTTAATTGTTCCTTTTATGATTGTTTTAATGATGCCATTTATATTATAATATTTCTTTTGAGATTCTTATTTAGTGCCCAGAATCATGAGATTGGGCAGTAGAGAAATTATGGTGAGTTGGGTGGCAAACAAATTTAATAAACAAAGAAAAGTTAGCACATAACCACAAATATTTATATTAATGGAACATAATACACAAGTATATCTATACTTATCAAATTATATATTCATTATCAATAAAGGAGAATATTTGTAGCTCAGAATTGAAGCACTGATGATGTTGCCTATTTAGGGTAATGAAACATCTGCAAGAAAACAGGCAAGCTCTGAGAACACCAAGGACTCCTCATACAGTATATTCATTATGTATATATCAGGTGGTCTTGCATAAATTATTCTCTGCTTTGGTTTTCTGGCATTAATATTAGTGAAAATAGAAAGCAATCATTTAAAATGATCCAATAATTGTTAAATCATACACATTTAATAAGATAAATATAGGTGATTAGACACATACACAGATATAGATGTTTGTGGGAAAAGATAAGAAATTAGAACATTCTCACCTATTTTTTAGGTAAATTGAATAAACTTTCAATCATGAATTTAACAACTATACTGCAGACATAACTCAGCAACAATTATTGGAGATATTTGAAGATTTTGTCCAAGGCATCCAGATATTGTATGCAGTCCTGGGGCATCAAGCTACACATTTTTAATTGAAATCAATGTATAATCTCAGAATAAAGAAGGGTTTTGAATTTTAATTTATGAAGAAGTTTCATGTGAAAAAGGAAAACAAACAAACATGGATATTTCTTTTATAAATCTCTATTCCTGATATTCTATTTTGTTCTTTAACTTTTTCCAACTGAGATGCCTAACAGCATTGAAGAATGAAGTTACACTTTGAACTGCAGTTACTAAACCACCGTTTTCAAAAGCCTTTCTTGCCCTATTTTTCTAATGCCAGACTTTAAAATTGAGAATAACTCTGAATCACAGAGCACATAATCCATATATATAAAGCCTACAATATAGCATGTATGTTATACAGAACCCTTCAAGTGCCCACTTTTTCCATTCAAACTCAAGCTAGTTGAGACAACCATATTTGTATTGACTCACAGTAGTTTGATTAAATATGTGGTATCCCTAAAAAAATAGATTTGAGTAGATCCGTTTGAGTTCAGTAAAGGCAGATTTAATTTTAAGAGTCTTGTTCCACTTCATTAATACCACAAAACTATGAGTAGTCTCAGGATCTGACTGCATTTGTCATCCTGAAATCTCAACAGCTTCAATTGCATAGACATCCTGAATGAATTCTGATTTGCTATTTTTTGCAGGTTTAATTTGACTTGGCTACGTTTATTTTCTGTCTATACCACTAGGTACTTCTCCTCATGGGATAGTTTACATCTAGTCTAAATTGCATTGTTTGGACTATAAAAATATTTATTTGTATACCAACTTTATTATTTTTACAAATAACTGAAGGCAGAAAACATATCCAACACACTTTCTCCTGCTGTTTTCTCCCACAACAGCAACCCTGTGATATGGGCTGGGCTGAGAGAGAGAGAGACCGGCCCAAAGTCACCCAGCTGGCTTTTATGGCTAAGACAGGATTGAACTCACAGTCTCCCACTTTCTAGCCTCTGCCTGAACTACTAGACCAAGCTGGCTCTGTTGAATTGGCTCTGCTTCAAATAAATGTTGAAGTATTTTGTATCTGCTTTTAGAAAGTGATTGAACTAATTTATTATATTGTATACTTTCACTGTGTTGTTTTGCCCAAAGTGTCCATGTCATTCTCAGTAAAAACTCCCCTTTTCTTGCTTTGAAAAATTGTTCTATAAAATTGTAGGAAGATGGAAATCTATATGATTTACACTTACCCACAAAACTTGCAAATTGTCTATGCTGTCTGCTTTATTGTCAAAAGACTCATCATCTGACTTCATCTTTATATTCCTTTAATTTTTCATCAATTCTCTCCTATGTCTATTGAGGTTGATAAAAAAAAACATTCTGCAACTATATAGTTAAAACGCATTCAGACAAATGCATCAATTTCAAAGAACTGAGAAGTATAAATCACTGTTGGACTATATTGATCTAATAATGCTCTTGATGCATGTTGACTGATTCTTCATTTGACTTCTGAGAAAAAAGACATTACTATATTATTAACATTTACCGCAGAACCTTTTTCTCCCACTTACTAAGATCACTTCTTGAGTTCATTGCTCAAAATGAGGAAAAAGCATCCATGAAGTCTTCCTTAAAAGCTATTTCCTATATTTCTGCAATGTCTGTAGCTTTCAAATTGAGATGCCAATTTCCTGATTTAATTACTTCATTCCAGATGCCAGAACCACATTAAAAAGTGAGTGCTGGGTTTTTGTTTTTGTTTTGCTATTTGATAGAAAGCTGTTTCAAAGCTAGATATGGATAACAGGAAAAAATATTGCTCAGCAGGAGATGCTTCTTCAGTAAGCATACAGAATTAGCTTGCTCTTCTACCCAGTAGTGCAAAAGGATAATTTGTGGTTTCAATTGTTGGGGACCACTTAGTTTCACATCTTCACAAACTAAATAAACAAACAAAAATGGAATTATAATATGTTCCATCTTCTTTTTCAGGGTGAACCCAAAATATTTTGTGAAAACTAAGATGGCAAGATTTTTTTCCTGAACTTAATGCTTGAGTCTTATCTGCACTTACCTGGAAATAATCACTGATGGATATATATATATATATGTATAAAACTTATATATATCCCTGTCTCTCCCCTTCTAACCCTAACCCTAATCCTCCCCTTCCTCCTGCCCCTGCCCCTCTCCTTCTCTCTGTCTCTCTGTGTATAATTGCATTAATGCTAAATGGAAGGAAGGTATTTTTTCCTTCTGTAGTCAAGGGAAGTATAAAACATGTAATAAACGTATAACAAAAAGGCTCAGCTAAATACTGCAAGTTGATATTCGGAGTTGAACAATGGGAACAGTGAAGTACATCAAACAGTACATAAGCATGCAAACAGTACATAAGCATGCAAAAAACTTCTAATAAAGTCTAAAGTTAAAAGGTCCTATCTCTTTCTGCGTAATAAACAAGCAAATGAACAAATAGCATATTATTAATATATTTAAAATATAATTTACACATTTGGCAATTAAAAAGAGAAGTATGCTGTATTCATAGGCTTTGCAGTTTTCTAGTTCAATAAGCAAACTATAGACTTTCAAGATACAGCAAGCAAAGTATAAAGTTAACATTTTTACTGATGTCTCATTTTTCTTTAATTTTCCTGACTATAAATTGCAGGTTTCTGTACAATACTTCTTTGCTTTTCAGAGTATCAGCACTTCCTTATACACTATCATATTTTCAAAAGTGATCAACGGTACATTCCAAATTACAGACCCTAAATTACATGGCTCATGAGTGTTGCTCACTGGATCATAATTTTTTTAAAGAAATACAATTTTATGTAGGTGATATAACCATACACTCTTGAAATATGACAGAGCAGATGTCTGGAGGCAAATGGCTTAAATTATTGTAAGAATGTAAGAATGCTAAATGCTGGGGGATTACATATGCTTGCTGAAAATAAAGCAGGTTCAGAAATAGTCAGGAGAGTTATTGGATCAGGAATTGGAAGTAACAGTATTCAATGCATTTTTAAAATGCATAGAGTATTGATTTTATTTTTCTTGGCAGTCCCACCACTTGACATAATCTCTCTGGTGATATTTAGAATTTCAGTCAAATAACCCTAGTCTGGAGTTACAACTGGAAATACTTTGCTAAGGCAAAGAAAACATGCACTTTAAAACTGCAATCTCATACAAGATACCAAAAAGAAGATATGATAAACTGAACTTAATTCGTCTCACTGATCATATTTTAGCCAAATATACATAGACTATGTGATATGACAATGGTTTTATTAAACATTGCACAGTTAAGTCAACATCAATGAAAGAATTGATACTATTTTGATCACGTAAGTATTTTTTAAAAGCAGAGACATCATTCTCTTTTCTTTTTATAATTATAGGCACTTTCTTCAGTAAGGAGAAAAAGAATTGTGATGTACTGCATTTGTTAAATGAAACTACACTGAAATATTGTAGCTTTGATTTCCAAAGTTTTAATGCAGGATTACCATGGGATACTTCAGTTTTCTTTGATTTGCTATCAGTCTCCCTGAATTGCATTTCAAATTTGGCTCACTATTTACACAATTTCAATGCTCTGGTTAACAAATGAGTCCAAACCATGGCTTGCACCAAGCAGCTGACTGTTATAAGAAATTTGGCATCTTTACAATCCAGAAGAAGCCTTATGTTTATGCCATCTTGAAAGGAATCCTAGCATGGTAGAGTTGGGTGCTTTCAAGGCCCTTTGCTAACTTTGTAGAATAAAATATCAAGGCAAACTGTTGATGGTTTTCTCAAATAGCTGTATGCCTCCAAAGATATAAATATTGTCAGCGTTCCAAGTAAACCCTCATTGCAATTCAAAACTCCAAGACAAAGTCCATCAAAATAAGAATTTATTAGAGAAGTCATGTTGACACATCTGGGGAAAACCTGAATTTGAAATCCCGCATTTCCCCCCACCCACACTAAAACTCACACCCTGCCCTGTCCAGTGACATTCACACCATATGACCCAATCAATCTCCTGCCTCAACTGCTGCCAAACTTCGACCACTCCCCTCCAGGTGCCAGCAGCCTGTCCTTGATCTCATATGAAAGAATGTTGTTGTGACTATGCTCCCTTTGCTACTCTCCCATTCCCACAGTTCACCCATCCCCCACTGTGGCACCCCTGTAAAGATGGATCCAGGGCTGACAGGCTGTCTCCCCTCAAGTGATGAGAATGTCCTGAAATGAGACAAGTGACAGGAGGTTAAGGATCAGGTAATGATCAGGTAATGAGGAGGTAATGAGACAAGTGACAGGAGGTTAAGGATCAGGGTTCTCTAACTCTCTAAGCTCTCTAACCACCTCCCCCCCCCCAGAGGAACCCTTTGGCTTATTAGGAAACTTTTCATGAAACTGCTTCACCAATCTATCTGCTTTCACATTCCAGCTTTTCACCCAAATGGCTTCAGACAAAGGGTACTCCTTCCAATGGATTAAATATTGTAAACGACCCGTATGCAATCTAGAGTCCAATATTTTCATCACTTCCTAATGGGTTTCCCTTGTACTACAATTGACCTGGGAGCGGGTTGATCTCTTGATCTTATCTGCGAGCTAGCGGCTAGTTTCAATAAGCTGCTATGGAACACTGGATGCACCTTCCCTAACAAGCGGGGAAGATTTAGCTATACTGTTAACCAGGTTTATTACTTTCACTATAGGGAATGGTCCTAGGAATTTTGGACTTAACTTCTTTGTAGGCAATTTTAGCCTAAGGTATTTAGTGGACAGGTAGACCCGGTCTCCCACTTTAAAGGAGGCTTGAAGAGATCAGTGTTTGTCTGCCTGACATTTGTATTTCTCTGTGGCTTGGGTGAGGGCACGCTTGGTATTTTCTCACACCTGTTTTAATGAGTCCATCTATTCGGTTAGGGTCATTGAGGATGGAGGCTCTCTGGGTAACTCAGGCATGGGCACAAATCCATTCCACTAGTGATTTGGAAAGGGGTTAGTCCAGTGTTGCTGTGGACTGCGTTGCTGTACACTACTTCCACAAACGGTAGCAAATCTGCCAAATTGCCCTGCTTGTAGTCCATGTAGCATCTCAGGTACTGCTCTACCATGGCGTTCTTTCATTTCACGGCCCCGTTTCTACTTGGATGAAAAGCAGAGCTCAGTCCTTGAGAGGATCCAATGGATCGTAGAAACTCCCTCCAGAACATTGCTGTAAATTGGACTCCCCAATTGGAAATGACCCAGTGAGGAACTCCATGCAGTCTATAGATTTGCTTGATGAACATTCTCACCAGTTTTTTAGCTGGGGGTAATCCGGAACAAGCAGTGAAATGAGCTTGCTTAGAGAATGGATCTATCGTAGTCCAAATGATGGTGTTTCCTCCACTCTCTGGAAGTTCAACTATGAAATCCATGGTGATCTCCTCCCATGGTCAGCTGGGGTCGGCTACTGGTTTGAGTAAACCAGGTGGTTTCCCTGGTTTCGTTTTCATGGCTGTGCAAGTGGGACAGCTTTTTAGTTGGCTGGTTGGTGATTGGTGTGTTGCCTTTGCAACCTTTTATTTATTCCAAGAGAAAACCAGAAAACACACAACCACCTGACAAAATGTCCACCATTCTGTCTTCTTCAATCAATCAATTTATTTATTGTTTTGATCACTGGTCATAACAAACTGGATAAAACCTATATAAAAGACCAAACATTAATATAAATGGCCAAACATTAATAAATTCCATTAAAATGTACACAAATCAGTAAGGATACAGTATTATTAGAGCTGATAAACTAATAGAAATATTAGGAGCTTTTGATAAAAGCTTTGTTTAGCAACAGCTCATGCAAAGATTGCCAATTTTCACAGTGGTATCCTCTTGTCTAATTTTATTAGATATTCAATGTCAAGTGAATCAAGTCAACATGATTTTCCTATCAAGAGAAGTTCCAAAATTTTATACATGCCTAAGCGGAAATAGGAAGTACTATATTTTTTTTTTCTATAATGTCCTTGAATCAATGGTGAATTGCATATTATTTATTTATTATTAAACTTCTATGCTGTCCATCTTATAGAGGCAATTTTAATCTGCTTATATATATCCCATATTATTGCTATGGGATAATTAAGAAATTGACCCAGTCTAATTGCTGATGCCATTTGCTGGAACCATAGTATCATATGTGCTTCTCAGAGGGATAGCATTGTAATATACCACAGATGATGTTCATGTTCAGTTTTGGTTTTATTAAATGCATACTAAAGGATCCTTCTGTCTTTATATTTTTCTTACCTTTCCATTACTTCTGGGCTCTCTTGAAGAAGAAATACTATAACTCAGGTCATAGCTTTTCTATAAAAGTCTAGATCTTATTTTGTGTGGCACTTTTTTATTTTGTGTAAATTCTTAAAGACTTATCTTCTCTTTCTCTTCCTGTTACTTTCTCTTTCACAGTGGGGGTATCTTTTTTCCATCCTCAGCTCCTTCCCATCTATTTCAGTTGTTACAGTTTTCTTAGTATTCCAAGAGAAGAGGGCAGTTTGGAAATATTTACAACTTCAGAACATCTGTACATACAATATTTCTATTACCTAGAAAACAGATGGTTAACAGTACTGTTCAACAAAGGGTTGGTAAAAAGTGAATGTTTCCATCCTAGCACACTCAGAAATAAAAATGGGCCCTAAAGGTGAAAACGTTCAGTTGCCGAGGTATCTTTAACCTTTTTAATAACTTGATAATAAAAGAGATTGAGAGAATCTTGTTTCTGAGTGTACTTGGTTGTTAAAAGTTTGATAGTAGTGTCCTTTCTCAAACTTCTCCCTCTCCTCCCCCCCTCTCAGTATCCTTTAATTTCTTAGGTAATTCTGTATTCCAGAAACACAAGCTAAAGCAGCCCAAAATTGCCTAGAAACATGATTTTCTCTTTCTGCTTCCACAGTAATTCTTTCTTCTCAACAAAAAATCCCTTCTAATCTTTTTTTTAAATAAGTTTTTATTTTATTTTATAACATCCATACATTCCAGTTTCAATTGAATAGTGTGTTGTCTGGGTACAAATCATTTTAGGAAATAATAATCAACGTGTTTACAACAATATTCATTACATTTAGTATCAGTTATAATAATATTAATAACAATAACAATACTATTTATTTAATCCATTTGACATACCTTCCTTGTATCACCAATCCTTTCATCTATTTCCCTGTTTCTAGATCCTGTTTTTGTCTGTTAACCATTAATAAAATAAGTCCCAAGTCCCAATATTCAGTCTCTTCCTTTTCCTTAATTGTAAGTGTTAACCTATCCATTTCTGCACATTCTAGTATTTTTTTTTAAATCACCTTTTCATCTGTTGGGATCTCTTCACTTTTCCATTGTTGTGCAAATATTATTCTAGCTCTAGTCAGTACATGTAAAATCAGATATGTATTCCCTTCATTGTATTTATCAGGTAAAATGCCCAACAAAAATGTCTCTAGTTTCAAATCAGTATGCTGTTTTATCATTTTTTCCAGCCGTGTATGTATTTTAGTCCAATATTTTTTCACTTTTTGCATTTCCATCATATATGATAGTATGTACCAGGTATCTTCTTGCATTTCCAACATTTTACAGATTTTTCCTTAAACATCTTTGCTAAACTTGAGGGCAGAAAATGCCATCTATAAAACATTTTATAAATATTTTCTTAATATGCAGTAGACATTGTTAATTTACAGTTTCTATCCCACAATTTCTGCCATTTATCTAACTCAATCAGATATCCAAAATTTTTAGCCCATACTATCATTGTCTTTTTACTTGTTCATTCACCATTTTAATGCTTAACAAGTAACTACGGTATATGTTTTCTTTATTAGTTGTTCATCTGTTCCTATTAATATCTGATCTAATTCTGTTAATTCTTTATATAAACCATATGTTTTGACATCCTTCTCGTATCTAGATTGTATCTGCACATATGACCAGTGGTGGGATTTGAATAACTTAACAACCGGTTCTCTGGCTGGGTAGGCATGGCCAGTTGGTCATGTGACTGGATGGGTGATGTCACTCATCACACCCAGCCCTGCCTCCCAGCCACTCACCTCAAAGGCAGAGATAGGATTCAGCCAGTTGGGGCTAATCCCACCGCTGGCTGGCCCCACCCCACCCATTTTTGGGCTGTTTTGGGGCTGTTTTGGGGGCATTTTTGGCCCTTTTCAGGCAATTTTAGGGCCATTTTTGGGCTGGCTTTGGCCCAAAAAATGGCCCAGACATGGCCTGAAAAACGGCCTGAAAGTGGCCTGAAAAATGGCTCCAAAACAGCCTGGTTTGGGGCTGTTTTTTTAGGCCCTTTTTTGGCCGTTTTTAGGTCACTTTCACATCATTTTTTGGGCCAAAACCAGGCCAAAAATGGTCTGAAAAGCATCCCAAAAATGGCTGGAAAAGAGGCCAAAAAATGAGCGGGGGTGGGGCCAGCCAGTGGTGGGATTTTCTGGTTCACCGAACTGCGCAGAATTTTAACACCGGCTTGAACCGGTGCGAACCAGCAGCAGCCCATCACTGTGTTATCTCAATTTCTTGATCACTCAGTTCGTTCTTAGTTTTCAGTGCCCATTTTTCATTTAAAATATTTTTATATCTGATTACATTCTCTATATCAATAACATTTTGATAAATCAGTGCCTCCATTGTGGAGAGCCAGACCGGTATCTTCAAATAATGTTGTTCTTTGATTTTCTCCCATACTAATAATAATGCGTTCCTAATATAATGTCTTTGAAAATAGCTTTGTATTTTGTTTTTTCCATATTATAGAAAAGTATGCCAACCTAGTTCAAGATCATGTCCCTCCAAAGTCAATAGTCTTTTGTTCCTCAAACCAATCCATTCCTTCACCCAAGTGAGTGTTGAGGCCTGGTAATACAATTCCCAATCTGGTAGCCCAAAACCACCCTTAATTTTAGTCTTGCAACATTTTCAGACTAATCCTTGCTTTTTCCCCTTGCCAAATATATTTTAATTTTGTTTTATTTAAGTCTTCAAAATATTTTTTTCCAGTTTTATTGGTATTGTTTGAAATAAATATAATAATCTTGGCAAAATATTCATTTTTATAGTAGCTATTCTTCCCATCAATGACAATTGTACATTTTTCCATTTCTCCAAATCCATTTTAATTTGTTGTGCCAATTTATAATAGTTGTCTAATTTAATCATTACACACCTTGCCGTTAATTGAATTCCTAAATATTTAACTTTCTTAACTATCTGTATACCTATTTTCCTGGTTAATACTTTTTTCTGTGTATCTGTAACATTTTAAACTATTATTTTGTTTTTTTCTTTATTTATTTTCAGTCCTGCGACTTCACCATATTCTTCTATTTTCCTAATTAATTTAAGTCCATTTTCTTGTGGGCCTTCCAAGATAAAAACAAAATCATCTGCAAATGCCTGTAATTTATGTTGTTCCTCATGCATGTGATCAAAATTTGAGTGCTTGGCAGCCCAACCAGACTTAGAACTGCAGAAATACTTCAATTCCCTCCCCTACCTACCTTTACCCCTTCTCTGACTTTTGAGTGTCCTATATCCCACCACATAACCGATGCTCACACGGCTGACAGCTGACTTTTGCCATTTTCTTCCTCCTGCAATTGGCCTGAGATCAGGCAATGGTGAGGGTTCTGACTCTGTCACCCTACTGTGCTCATCATGGACATCTCAGGGCTGCACTCTTGCTAAGTGCCTGGATCCTGCCAGCAGCAGGAGTGGTGGCTGTAGGGCTTACTGGCAGAGTGCAGGGCATCCAAAAGAGCAGAGATGGGAGGGAATTAGGTAGATTGGGGCAATTAAAGCAAACATGAGCCTGGTAGTCAAGAGAAACATGAGGCCCTGACCTAATGGCAGCATTGCCCTTGCCTAATAACCACAATTCAGAATACTGAAAGTGTAGCCAGTAAGCAGTGCAGTTCTGTGACTTTTTGCCTAATGAACACATTGCTTAGCACAGAAATCTCAGTCCCAATTGCCATCATAAGTCAAGGACTATGTACCTGTAGTGCTATAACTTGCTGTGGTAAGAGGCCTTTGTAGCTGTATCCTTATTGATTTCTCGTCTGTAAAAGAAATCTTAAGAGGTTTTTGTTTCTCTCTTTGCTGTGTAAAATGTTTTAATCCATGCTTTTTTATTTTCATTTTTCTACTTCTTAATCTATGACTGAAGTCTATGTATGCCTTAAAACTATTTGTTGCTGAAGCAGGAAGCCTTAAAACTATATCTTTCTAATTTTATTTTTCTGCTTTCTTTGTCTTTCCTTGAACTCTGTATATTCCATTAAAATAAATCCTCTGCTTACTCTGCCTTTCTCTAAATTAGCCATTTAAAGCCATTTGTCTCATTGAATTGAATGCATTAGATTCACCATAGACTGTTAATGGCTTAAGATCTCAGTATTAGCTTGCAAAGTGTTCACTAAAATTATTGAACATGAAATAGTTATTTGGTTGCTTTGCATTCTAATAGACTGAAATCTGTTCCATAAATTATTATTGATTATCAATTATAGTTTAATTTTGGGGGGTCTCCTATTGTGTTTAGCCCAATGGAATTACTCTATGGGAGGCCTCGTTTGTTCATTTAAAAAATGCTTCCAAATCATTTCTCTAATGAAAAAAAACTGTGTTCTGGTTGAAAGAGTTGGCATGCTAGTTTTCATTGAGTGTGTTTCTTGGAAAACACATTGACTGTGTTTCTTGGAAAACCCATGGTTTTTCTTATCAGCTATCAAGCTTTAGGACAGGAGGATATATAGTATGTGCAGTAACCCTGCACATAATACTGTCAATTGAGGAGCATAAAGCCTTTTATAAATTGCATACCTTTAAGAGACTTTAGCAACTTTATATGTGTGAGGTTCACTGAAAGAAGATTGTTTTTACAGAAGGTTTTTTTAATTATTATTCCTTGTAGAGTGACCCACTGCTTAGCAAGAAAAGGAAAAATTGGAATGTAGGAGAAAATGCAATTTTATCTATCCAGGACAGTCTCCCATTCTTTCTGATCTACAGGCCATCTTAAGCTCATGCATTTCTGAACAGAAGCTAACCAATACTTAGAATGAAGCCAAATAGATTTAATGTAGCAAAGAATGTGACCAACAAAAGTAAGTAGAGCACAATGCTGACAGATGGTTAGTAAAAGTTGATCAAAAGATGCTAAGGAACAAGAAACTCTGTCCTCTTTCTTTTTGGATATAACAGCCTAATTTGGACTATTAGAAATTAAGTGGCCATTCTGTCTTATATTTTCATTGTTTTCTGTAATCACAAAAGTTTAGTCTTAAATATATTACAACTTGTTCTATATGCACTGATTGTTTGAATTATTATTATTTTGGGGGACTAAGTCCCACAGATTTTTGTCTTGACACTCTTCACTTCTTTAATTAGGGAAAAAATAGTCAAGTTGTCCAGACTTGTGGATTTTTTTTTAATTATATCCTGACCGGCTGGTCATTTTGTGTGAAGGTCACCAAGTGAAGAGTTATCCAGAATTCCTGAAATATCATATTGGCCATCCTTGATCATATGACTCTTTTTCACTCTTTTACTGCTGATTAACAGTCTGATTTTTCTTTGTTTTGAACATAATCTGTGTAATTTAACAGTTAATACTCTCTTATTAGCATTTTCATCTAATGATATCCAATAGATTTTTTTTAATTAGCAGACTCTGGCAGTGGTGATGCAGAAGGGGATATTTCATAAAGTAACACAAAAGGCTTTGATCTTAAGCCATCTTAAGCCATCCCAACCTTAAAGGATTTTTTAAAAGTGTTTTGAGTTTGAATCAAGACATGCTCTTTTGTTTCATTCTTGGAATATATTTTGGCTAGTTGATGATGTGTTGCTTTGAGCTTTCATGTGCTACAGCTAAACTCTTTGTCACTTCTGATGGGATTGCCTTTTTCAAATATTTTTTTCCAGTTTGGCCAACACAGTACAGGTATCAGCCTTGGAAGCCATGAAACCGAGGCCTCTGCAGTCTGCCACATAATTACACATGGGAAATAGGGAGGGGGTACTTTCTCATACAGTTAGTGGGATTGTAGTCAAAACAAAATTCTTTCAAAAATGTCAAGGCCATTCTGCGCAGCACCTGGAAGAGGAATGCCAAGATGGAAGAAGGAATGCTGGGTATAACCCGTGATTGGGGAATGTGATTGATGATGGTTAAAAGAAGGTGGATCTGTAATTCTCACTTGGATGTGGAAAAACCTGGGGCTTCAGATTCAGGTTTTTTCCAGATGTGCCAACATGGTTTCTTTAATAAACTCTTACTTAGATAAACTCCTGTCTGAGTGCTCAGTGATTTATTGGAACACTGAACGATGGAACGCTGACAGCAGGATTACTCTACCATCCCCAAAAGATAACTACCCAGTCTAAAAATCTCTGGTGTAGGGGAAAAAACTGACTCTCTATGGCAAGCTATTCCACTGATTGACTACTCTGTCAAGAGGTTCTTTCTGCAGTCTAATTTGCATCTACAGATGAAATTTCAACCCATTTGTTCTGGTCAAGTCCTCTGAAGTAAGTGGAATAAGTGCAAATCTTCTATAGTGAGGCAGCCATTATGATACTTGAAGACAACTATTATTCTCCCTCTTAACATTTTCTTCTAAAAACTAAAAGCAACTGTCTTTTATCAGTTTCTCATAGGACATGGGTTTCAGTCCTTACAGCATCTTGATGGCCTTTCTCAATATTTGCTCCAGTTTATCAATGTCTTTTTTAAAAATTGGAGTGATTTAAAATACTTTTAAAAAATCATAAATGTAGTGAAAATGTTAAAAACTAGCAAGGCTGCAGTTACAGATGGTGTAACTGGGACATCTTAAAATATGAATATGGTTTGCTTATGTAGTCAATGTGTGACTTGTTTAATGTGTGAGTCAAGATAGCATCTAACTCTGACAAATGGAAGAATGCTGTTATTCTTCCTATCCAAAGGGAAAAGTAGCAAGACTGAACACAAAAACTATATTTGTTTGTTTTAAGGGAAGGAGGTTAGTAGAATTTTGAAAGGGTATGGGACGTACAATAAACTAACTTAATATACTGCAGTTTAGTTATATGTTGGGCAGGGACCAATAGTTGTTTCAGGAAGTTATTGATAAATGAATGAATGCAAGAGACAAAGTTGCTTGCATAACTGTAGACAGAGTAATAATCCATGATAAAGTGAATATTACAGAATGTACAAATTAGTTATTTAAATAATAGAAGTAATGGGATGAATGCAAGAGAATAAATAACATTCCTAGTGAATTGCTCAACAATGAGTAGGAAGGAAAGGAAGGATATTTGAAGGTCCCTTGGTTGTTTCATGCATTTATAGTTAAATGTATAAAAATATCTGTGATGCTTTTAGGAACTAATCAATTAGGGACCTGACTATATTTGTGCTTTTCAATGCAGGTGTTATTGGCTGGGAAGCCAAATGATTTGCAGTACATGTTAGACAGATTACATGATGCAATTAGAAGACTGGTTCTGAAAATCAGTAAAGATTTTCCCCGCTCCTTTTTAAAATGTCCATGAAACTAACTACTGGGCGAGATCACCCAACACCATAGGATGAGATATCAGCAGGCTGATGATATACACATCTCCATGCTTGGTGATCCAAGCAATGCTGTGACCACCCTGTCTCAGTATTGGAGGCCCTATTGATCTGGATGGGAGACAACAGGTTCAACTGAACCCTGGCAAGACAAAGTGGCTGTGGAAGGATGCAAGGGATCTCTGGATCCAGTTGTTTATCACCCTTAACTCTAGATGGGTTGCACAACCCCAAACAGATCCAATGCACCACTTGGAGGTCCTAACCCAGACAGATCCAGTGCACCACTTGGGGGTCCTCATGACTCTTGCTCAAAGAGCAGGTGGCTATCATGGCTAGGAAGGCCTTTGTGCAACTTCGTATCATGCAGCCTGGATCTGCATGGGTACCATAATTGAAATCTAGTTAATTAAATCAAGGAAATAAAGACTTTCATATCATTCATATTTGATGTTATCTCATGATAATTCTAATATTATACAAAAGATTATCCAATTTTTTGAGCCTTGAATGTTACAGAGTAGATTTGTGTATGAAATTGCACAACAAATTTTAAACTTTGAAGGAATTAAAAGGTGAAAAAAAATATGAAAAATGTGATTGAAGAGAAATATAAAACATAAGCAGTAAAATCCAAAAGATGGCAGAAGGAATCAATATTTTAAAAAAGCAGGGAGGTATCTTTTAGGTAAACGTTCTACACCATGATTGTTCACAACTTAAGAAAATAAGTTTCTTCAGTATGTTTGAAAACCACTGCATAAGAATCAGTAAGAAGTAAAGGCATGGCATATCTATGTTAGAAATATATAAAATAGAGAAAGAATAGTATGTAGAAAGAAAGATAGGTACAACTAGAAATAAATCAACATTTTATAAATTTAAAACATAGAGTGGTATGGCATTTAATATTATATAGGATTTTATCTAGACTCAAATTTACTTCATTTTAGCTATGAAAAATAGTAGACAAAGAGCAGCCAAAACTGAACCCTTTAAACAAAAGTATTTTTAAAAACTGGGATATTTAATTCTTTCCACTGTAGAAAATTGGTTTTAAGTTAAATCTGATTATATAATTCCAACATGTTTATACAATTCACTTTTATGTACTTCAAGACAATGTCCCTGGATGTATTCTAATCTTTTTAGTTAAGAGACATTAATCTCTTACCAATATAATGCTATTGTCAGAGTTCCAAGTAACAAGTCCAACACAATCAAAACTCTGAAGCCTGGAATTTCCTCAAAGTATAAATTTATTAGGAATGTCATGTTGGCACAGCTGGTGAAAACCCGACTCTGAAAGACCCAAGGTTTTTCCCACCCAAACTAAATCCAAAATCCTGGCCCCCAGGTCACACGTCCATCACATGGTCCAATCAGGCCACAGTCCCAACTCCAGTTGGTTTCTGTCCATGCCTTCCCAGAACCTGGTGACAATGTCCTTGGTTCCCAGGAGAAAGAATTTTATTTTGGCTACACATCCCCAGCTATCTTTATCTCCCCCCTCCCGTTCCCACAATTTCAACTTCCTTGCTGTGGCAGCCCTGAAGATGCTCCAATATGGCTTCAGGGCTGACAGGCTTCCCCCCCTCAGTTGAGGAGGACCTCCTGCGAGAGAGAAATTAAGGGGGGGTTAATCTGTATAACCTTCAACCTCCCCTCTTCCCACCCAGGTGGCCCCTTGGGCTTATGAGGCCCTTGCCATGCAACTTTGATCAACCTGTTAGCTTTTACATCCCAGCTCTTGACCCACATGGCTTCAGATAGGGGGTATCCTATCCAGTTGGACTAGGTATTGCAAGCGGGAGTCTAAGATATGTTTCACCTCGTAATGAATCTCCCCTTGCACTACAATGAGCTTTGGGGATGCCTTGTCTATTGGCCTTGGCTGGGAGGTTACTGCTGGCTTTAACAGCTTGCTATGAAATACCGGATACATTTTTCCTAACAAGCATGGGAGTCTAAGCTGAACATACAGGGTTTATCACTTTCACTATTGGGAACGGCCCTATGAACTTGGCACCCAGTTTCTTACTTGGTAGCGTTAGTTTTAGATAC
>JANHFL010001751.1:95692-116474 GCA_032468155.1 Oxyrhabdium leporinum | reverse complement strand
CTTTTAAGTGTAAACCGCCCCGAGTCCTTGGAATGGGGCGGTATATAAATCTAATAAATTATTATTATTATTATTAAGGTGGGGGCTGCTTTCCAAGAGCACGTTTCTCCTTTCTCATTCAGGGAAATATAATATTCTGCCTTTTTAACATTTCTCAAAATATTTCATTCTTCTAGGAGAGGAGTGGGTGCTAACTTTCTACAATAATAATGCTTTGCTTTGCATTCATGGATACCAGCAGCAGAAATACGAAAGGCATGTGATATGATGACACTGTGGCTTCTTTTGGACAACTGTATTTGCATTTCAACAATCTCCTATTTGTTCTTGTGGGTAGACAAGCTAAACCTCCCAGCATGTTGAAACATCGAAAGAGACAAAAATCTGAAATGCATAAATAATTCTCTGCTCTGAAACACTTTTGTCCCTGAGGACAGATACAATATATTTCCAACATAATAAAAATAAATAAATAAATATTGTGTCCCAATTTTGCACGGAAAGGTAGGGTCCAGTCAACATCAGAGGGGTTGTTAGAATGCTGGATTTAAAAACAAGAGCATCAAAATATCAAAAACATTTGCTGAACCAGGACTGCCCTTGTCAGTTTTCGGAATCACTGCTGCTGTGAGGACAACTGAACATATTAACTTGATATCAAGAGGGGGAAAGGAAGATAACAATGTTGTATATGAAACCAATAATTATGCTGCAATGTTGACCTTCAGGAATGTTCAATGTATCATTATGTATTTCGGAGGCCATCTTCTAGGTCCATAATAACTCCAGTTATTCCAAATGGGGCTCTGAGCAAGAAAGTCAGTTCTAATTTAGAGTTGTTTTATTTTGATTGGTTGTGTTTCCTTTGGATGGAACATGTCTGGGTTGTACAGGAAAAGTAAGAAACCTCATTAAGATCTGTGAAATGCCTCGGGTGAAGGATGCAGAGATTCCTCCCTCCCTCCTATGAACAGAAGGTCTCTGAAAGGAAATTCAAAGTGAGCACAGTGTACATTTTCCTTGTTTTGCAAGAGAAGCCAGAAGCATTTTGATCTGCTTCACAAATTTGCATAGGGGATTTTCACACTTTGGCAAGAGAAGGAAAAAGAGAAAAACAAAGCTGGGCTTTCTGTCTAACAACGAGGAAGAACCATTTCTTACATTGTAGCATATGCCATCTACCTTGAATAACACCCCCCCCAAAAAAAAAATATCTCTATTTTCACCTCATCGATTAGAAACCAACCTAGAATGGAGGGGAAGTGAGAAAGAAAAACATAACTTTTGAGAATTATTATTTTCCAAGCCATAGTTGTGTAATTGTGAGACTCATTAAAATATTCCCCAAATGTAACTATCTGGTGAGACCCAAAGATTTATTTTATTTTCAAAAAACAACTGGACTTTCTTTGTTTTTCCTTGAAGATGTTTCGTTTCCCATCTAAGAAGCATCTTCAGTTCTTCAGAAAACTGAACTGAAGTTCTTCAGAAAAACTGAAGAAGCTTCTTGGATGAGAAGCGAAACGTCTTCAAGAAAAACAAAGAAAATCCATTTGTGTTTTGAAAGAGCACATTTGGGATAATTATGACCTGGATGACTGAGAATCTCCATAGACATCTATCTATTATACTGTACATACATGATTGTGTAGCGTCTGACCCATCCACTGTGGTCATTAAGTTTGCAGATGATACCACCGTACTGGGTCTTATAACAGGTGGAGACGAAACAGTGTACAGGGGGGAGGTTCAGAAATGATCCACATGGTGCCTAGAAAACAACCTGCACCTGAACATCAGCAAGACAAAGGAAATGGTGGTAGACTTCCGGAAGAAGAGAGAAGGAACCCGCCCCACTTTACATTGAGGAGGGCTGTGTGGAGGGAGTTTCCTTCTTCTAATTCCTGGGAGTCTACCTAAGCGAAGATCTCACCTGGAAAATCAACACGACCCAGGTAGCCAGAAAGGTCCATCAGAGGCTCCATTTCCTTACGGTCTTGCGAAAAAACAGAGTGGAACAACAACAGATGACCTCTTTTTACCGGTCCACAATAGAAAGCATCCTCTACTCATTGTATTACAGTGTGGTACGCCACGGATAGAAAGACATTACAGAGGGTGGTGAGCACAGCACAAAACATCAGCGATAAGTTCACATGGTGCAATAGGATTGTGTGTCCGTTAGTAGGATTCACCGGGCTAGGGATTTTCTGTCTTCATCGTGAGTTGTATTGTGTTTGGGGGGGGAGGGGTTGTACAAAAGGAGGCTCAGCCAATCTCATTGTACACATGTTGTACTCTGACAATAAAGCTTTGGGGAAAAAAAATCTGGTAAGACATCATCCCAAAGCAGAGGAAAGACTGATTAAAGATTTGGTTTTTTTTATAAAAAAAACAACACCACAAAATAAATAACAAAAAGCTAAATAAGAGTTTAGTTGATTAAAAAAAATAAATGAGTTAAGAGGATTTGGACAAGACGGTATCTTTGTGGGAATGTAAATTGTTTGGTCTATTAGGAAAGAGATGATTGGTTGGAAATTTCAATACATATATATATATTCCCTTCTTACCCGTATCGGTGATATCCGTCTTTCTCCCTCGGAGTTCAAGGATTCTGCGGAGTATCTCAGTTGTGCCTAGCACACTGGCTAATATTTGATATCTGGCTGTTAAATGTCATGTAATTCCTTTCGAAATGTGTCTGATACTGTCTTACTCCTCTTCATGGTTTACAACCTTTATCGAATTAGATTGACCAGTCCCTGTTAAAATATGCCTGGTGTTGATTAAAACACTAAACTTCCAAAGGTCATTGAATACAAAAATATACAGTAACATTTTGCCTTCGTACAAAATGACCAGTAAAAAAAAGAAAGAAAAAAAAATAGGCCTGCTTGGAGAGTATCAAATGCACTAAAAAGAATCTGTGCTGATCTCTCAGATCTCCAATAGAGATTCCGCCAGATTCCGTCAGATTCTGCCAAGTGGTTCTGTAATATTTATAGATGAAGGAACGCTAGTAGATTGAATGGTGTAGCCTCTCAAAAATGCCAGCGGTGCAACTTACGTAGAATTATATGTATTGTAGTCGTATCTCTTTGATCCCCTTTCATGCACGCACACACACACAAAATTAAAGCACAACTTTGGGCCAAATCTTTCAGACATGTACAATTAAAACAGAATTTGAGAGGAAAATCTGTGTTAACCCTGTTCTGGCACATTCCCTCTGCTCTGCCACAGAACTCTATATTAACAGTTCAAAATGTACGTTAAGGATGACAATGAATGTCATAAGAAGCTATTTTAGAGTTTAAGGCTAACTCCCATTATGTCTTGGCATCAAACTGACATCCATAATACGAGTCTCTGATTCTTTCCAATCTTTTCCCCAGAGGTCTCCAGTAATTGAATGCACTTTTAAGAGTTATATCAGAGGCCTCAACTGTGTTCCCACAGTATGTTGTGCGATATTTAGCCTTAGGAATGGCATAGACTAATCTGCTGAATTTCTGCTGTCAAGACCAAATATCCTTATGGCATTTCCTGACTCTATATATTACCAAAATCCACAACAATTAATTGTAAACTATTTGTGATTTGTAATAACAGAAAGTAGCATACAAAGGTAACTCGTATATTTGCTGTGTACTACAAGTAGGTGATGTGCTGTGCCTGGTAAGGTTTTTAGGAAGTCAAAGAGAAATACAGTGGATGGGGACCAAAATTAAGAAGACAGTTGGAATGTCCTTGGAAGAGCCATGAATAAATGTTAGAGACAGACCAGGATGGCAGCCATTAGGTCTTTAAGCACTGGGCCTGTCTGAATGACACCTAATTAACTGATAAATAGGACGGTGCAAAGCTTCAGATTCAAAACTAAATGGATGTTTTAGCCTGCCTGTAACATCTACGCACAGCTCTTTAAAGTAGTTCTAAGTTCTCTCAGGATTATGCAGCTGCTGCACCTAAAGCATGAAGTGATTCTGAACGAATAGATGTTTAAGGCATGTAGACAGGTGCTACTTTCATACCCTCACACTTCCTAAAACACCTTGTTGCTTCAAATCTAAAAGGCCCCAGAGCCATTCTATCTTAAATGAAATTTGAAAGTAAAAAAAAAAAGTATGCAGGATCCAATCTGGGTTGGTCACCAGGAACAGATGTTTAGTTTTCTCAGTTTTCGGACTCATGCTGGGAGCCCATCCTCAGGGAACCTCTCTCTACCGGAATGTAGTAGGGAGAAGTTTCCTGAAGAACTTCTGGTAGAGAGAATCAGAATCAGAATAGGGAAGGGACCTTGGAGGTCTTCTAGTCCAGCCCCCTGCTCAAGCAGGAGATCCTATACCATTTCAGGCAAGTGGCTGTCCAGTCTTCTTAAAATCCTCCAGTGATGAAGCATCTACAACTTCTAAAGGCTAAGCTGTTCCACAGGTTAATTGTCCTCACTGTTAGGAAGTTTCTCCTCAATTCCAGGTTGCTTCTCTCCTTTATTAGTATCCATCCATTGTTTCTTGTCCTGCCTTCTGGTGCTTTGGAAAATAAATTGACCCCCTCCTCTTTGTGGCAGCCTCTGAAATACTGGAATACTGCTATCATGTCCCCCCTAGTACTTCTTTTCTCTAGACTTGACAAACCCAAATCCTTCAACCATTCTTCATATGTTTTAGTCTCCGGGATTTTAAACATCTTAGTTGCTCTTCTTTGCACTTTTTTCCAAAGAACAAAGGAGTTCCCTGAGGATGCACTCCAGCACGAGTCCAAAACTAAACCTCTAGTACTGGTTACCAACTCAGGCTAGATCCCGCAACATTTATATTTCCCATAAATCCTTTGTGACACATTAGAAAGCTATATCACTATTCCAGACTTCATTTTTATAACTCTATGTTCATCCCAATTGTGATACTGAAATTGTGCGCTATATGCTATTTTATTTGAAATAAGACTGTTTGTTGGCTGTACTCATTAGGACTGGGCAAATCAGTCAGTTCATAGGTATTCAATTCAGAACATCTCATTCAATTTGAACTAATACATCAAAAGTTCAAATTTGCTTGATTTCACTCCAATTTCTGTATTCATTTTTTTTAAAGCCATTTTTTAATTATTTTTTTTGCATGCACAGAAACATCAAAACAATCTGAAGTGATCTGGCAGCATTTTTTGATTATTCAAATGGGCTTTCTGATTAGTTTGGCAAAATTGATTCCAATTAGCAATTCCATTCCCTTGCTTCAAAACAAAGTCTTTGAACTGAATATTTGTACAGACTAATGACCCATTGTAGAACAAATGGACAAACAATGGAACAAAAGGAAGTATGAAAAAAGGGAAAGGAAAAAGGGAAAGTTTTTAAAAAGAAAGAACTTCAAACATTTCTGCTAGACTGGTGTTGAAGAATTATCCTTCTGGGTTCAGTTCCAAGTGGGAAAAAGACACTGGAAACATGGAGACTGGTTGGAAGGATGGTTTTAATGGCGGACAGGACCACGTGGTTTGAGATCCTGGCAGAAAAGGGATCACATGATTTGAAGATCCTGGGTGAAGAAAAAAGGGGGAGAGATGTTGAGAATCCCTTGGTTTTATACCCCCTCTGGCTTTGAACTTCCTGGGCCACAGGGAGAATATCCTGATCGGTTGTCAGACTCCCATGGGGCCTTGCAGAGGTAGCTTGGTTGAAGCTTGCTGGTTGATGTAATCTTCCCAGGTGCCATGTGCTGAGATGGGTAGAGGGCAATTAAATGACTCTGTCTGAAGAAAGTAGATCTTTGTTACACTGGCTCAGGCCTTAATGGCCCATTAACAAAAGTGGAGAGACTGAGTTTCTGCCTCTCGGAGTTTCTAGTTCTCGGAGTTTCTATTTCTCTGTTAGGGAAAATATTCTGGATTTTTTTAGTATATCCTAAAATATTTCATTTTTCTAGGAGAGGGGTGGGTTTTAACTTCCAACAAAGGTACCTAATTACTTTGTGAATCAGTCTGGAAAACATGTTTTGTTCAGATTGTCATGGAAGCAAAGCACTGTCCTAAAGACTTGCACTGCACCAATATTTGGATAATGTGGAAAAAAAGAAAGGTTTTGCACCTAAAACCAAAGGTACAAGTATAGATTAGGTGAAACCTGGATCAAAAACAGTAACTGTGAGAGGGACCTTGGAGTCCTAGTGGATGATCACTTAAATATGAACCAGCAGTATTAGGAAGCAGCCAAAAAATGCTAATACAAACCTTGGTTGTATAAACCAAGGCATCAAAATCATGTGAAGTATTTGTACTGCTTTATAAATCCTTAGTAAGATCACACTTGGAATCCTACATCTAGTTTTGGTCATTACAAAAAAGATGTACAAAGTACAAAGATGGAAAAAGTACAAAAGTACAAAGAAGAGCAATTAAGATGATTAAGGCCCTGGAGACAAAAAAACATATGAAGAATGGTTACAGGAATTAGATATGGCCAGTCTAGAGAAAAGAAGGACTAGGGGTGACATGATAGAAGTATTCCAGTACTTGAGGGGCTACCAAAAAGGAGAGGGTTCAACTTATTTTCCAAAGCACCAGGAGGCAAGATAAGAAACAATGGATGGAAACTAATCAAGGAGAGATGCAACCAGGAATTAAGAAGAAACTTCCTAACAATGAGGACAATTAACCAATTAACAGTTTGTCTTCAGAAGTTGTAGGAACTTCATCACAGGAGATTTTTAAGAAAAGACTGGACAACTACCTATCTGAAATGATATAGGGTGTCCTGCTTGAGCAGGGGGTTGGACTAGGAAATCTCCAAGATCCCTTCTAGCACTATTCTGATTAAATCTGTTCTTCTAAAGCAATACCGGTAACATCTGAATTAGCTTCCTGATCTTCCAAGGACAATTGAAGACCAAAGACAAAGAGTTTAGGACTGAATTTTGCTGATAAATCTCCTAGATCAGAATCTGCTTGAAATAATAATATTATATTGGTTTTGAACATGTTGGAAACCATGTTTTCTATCTATACTTCTAAGCTAATTTGATTTGATTATGTTATTAACTTTTCAAGCTTTAAGTCAATTTCTTTTTCCAAGTGTTGCAATCAATATAGATGAGTTTTCCCAGATACATTTTCTACTGGGATTCTTCCATGCATTTATATTTCTCTGAATTTCCTTCTTTCAGAAGATCTCTATTATTATCTGGGTATTCTGTTAAAATCACACAATTATCATATTTTCAAGAGTTATTTATTACTCCAAGCTTCTTACCAGCTTTGCATGAATATTGTTCCCAAGTATAAGCCTTATTTCCAAATCCCTACACAATTTCACTTGAGAAGTTATTTCCTTCTATCCTTTGAGCCTTTCTGGTCTACTAGCTAACATTCATTCCTCTAAGCCAGTTATATCAAACTTCTAGATAATATTACATAGAAAACATCCTACATTCTTCCCTTACATTGTCAATCTTCCTGGCTTGAGTGTTACGGTGCTGTAATCAGATATTGCCTTTTGAGACTTGTTACTGTGCTTAATTGTGTGTAGTAACATAGTTCAAGAATTTGTAATCCAATCATATGCATAAATACGCATATGTTTTTCTACAACCTTTATTTGAATGGTTAATGCACATATTGCTTCTGGACCTCAAGAACAGAACCTCAGTAATATTTTTTTGGGATATCCTGCAATATCACTCTCCCCACCCTCTTTAACACTGATTAATGTAGATGGTAGCTCCCTTTCCAGGTCTCTAACAATTCAAAATTGAAGAACTTTTATGAGTCCTCAATGGAACAGCCCAGAGATTCAACTCAAAGTGGAGATTCAAGATTTTAAAAGGGTGTGGATTTAATCTGAATTTGTTATTTGAGGTTTTAAATAAACCATTCAAGACACTCTAAGATCTGATCTGAAGAATGATTAATCCATAGGCTGTCATTGTAAGTAATAAAATGCTTTCAGGTGCTTCATTTTGAGAGGCAGAATGGGGTGAAAACAGCAGAGTTCTGTTTCAAACCTTTCAGAGGATGTTAATCCTATCAAGTTTCAAAGGTTTAACAATGGTTACTGTTGTACATTTTCCTCTTGAATCTCTTCTAAATCAAAGCATTAAGAAATGGGGAAAATACAATATAGCAGAAGTTGTGCTAAACCAAAACATAAAGCTACGTTCTAAATAAAAATGTTTAGCATCTGCATATCAAACTGATTTATTGATAATAAATATCTATAGAAACCCTTTTAATTTTTAAAGATTTAACCAGTTCGCCACTTTTTTTTTGGGAGGGGGGGGAGGTCTCAGAAGATGAAAATGGTGCCAGTCCAAACAATGTTATAGTACAGTACATGTATGAGCCTTCAGATGGGTGTCTTTGCCTGACATGCATTTTCAAGAGACTTTCATCTGCTCTGGTCATACAGAATTTAAAAGTAAGGTTTGAGCTGAGATGTACCCTAGTACAGTGGTTCTCAACCTTTTCTTCACCACAGACCCTCTTTAAATACCTTTTGTGACATGGGCCAAAGCCACAGACCACCAAGACTTAACTCAATATTTAAATCATAACATTTCTTCAAGCCTTTGCAGACCTCCTGTGACAACAGGGCAGCCCCCCTAGAGGTCTGTGGACCCCAGGTTGAGAACCATTGCCCTAGACCACGGGTGTCAAACTCACATGTCACATTGCAGTCACGTGACATGTCGCAACATTTTTCCCTTTGTGGAGCTGGGATGGACATGGCCTGCATCCAGCCCCCGGGCTGCCAGTTTGACACCCCTGTCCTAGACAGATCAGTCCTGAGCCCCTATTTGCAAAACTGTGAGCTGAGAACCAGCACACTCCTTTAATTCAACAGAATGCAAAGTTCAGGTTTGAGGATAACCCTATTAAAGAAGCTCAAAAAGTGAATCAAGCCCAAAGCAATGTTAGCCTTACCATCCCAAGCTGCAATGGAAGGGCAATCTGGATCTTAATTAATTTCTTGTATCCCGCAATTTAGTTTCCTGGCTTGCATCAACTTTAATGCAACCCACTGGGTTACATTTGCTTTCAAAATTTATTTTAATATTATCAATGAATATAAAATGAGCCCTCCAAATTGAGATTGGCAAAAGGAAATAGAATTATATCTCTATTGTTTATTTTGTTTATTTTTTATTTATTATTAAATTGATATGTCATTCATCTCACTGTTGTCTCTGAGGAGGCTTATAAACAATAAAAATAACAATATGACAACAATTATAAATATATGAACAATTAAGTAACTATTAAATAAATCCAGTATTATAGTGGTAAGTAAATGACTCCACATTAGCTGTGGATAAAAAGGATTTAATCATGAATGATATTTATGATCACATGTGATAATAATTTAAATTTAGTCAAGGTTATTCCAGTACTAGGAATTGTCAAGTGAATATATGGAATGAGGCATTTTTAAACCAGTGACTATAGTCTGACTTTTCCTTGGGTTGAAGAGTTTGGGCAGACCATCCTATTCATACAAAAATAAGTAAGTAAGTAAGCAAGCAAGCAAGCAAGCAAACAAGCAAGCAAGCAAGCAAGCAAGCAAGCAAGCAAGCAAGCAAGCAAACAAACAAACAAACAAACAAACAAACAAACAAATAAATAAATAAATAAATGGCAAATGTGAGCTTATTAATTGATGTCTGAGTAGCTGCAGCAGGCTTGTAAGAGTTTATGAGTCTTGATTTTTGTTTGTTTTACAATGAGAATTATCCTTTTGAACATTTAAAAAAAATAAGTAAAATAGGCTATAACAAGCTAAAGATTTGAGAGTTTAATGTGGAAAACCCATTTCCTTTTAAAAAATATACTGACAGGTACTCTGTTTCTTAATTCTAAGCCTAAACCTCCTGTTCCTGGCTCTTGAAATTCTAAAAAAAACAGTAATGTCAGTTTGACAAGCCTGGTATTAACCTACAGTCTGGTTAATCAGTAAACTCTTTGTTTTTCAGAAATTCATACCGAAAGAGATAAAATCAGATGACTGTATTTGTAGAAGAAGAAGGATGAACTTCTAATAACAACAAGTCCAGTTAAATAAGTTACTTTATTTCTTACTGTAATATTCTATAGACATAGTTTGTAGGTCCACATTTAAGACATTTAACCTTTACTTGTCTTTTTATCAAAACTTCTGCACAAAGGAGGAGTTTTTTCACATGATAAGGCAAATCATTCTAGGGATTGTTGAACAAGCCATTCTTGAATATCTTGAACTAAAGGTCACTTTTTGAAGTCCATCTGTGTTCCCTATGAAAAAATCTAGTAATAGATAGTGGGATAATAGAGTTTCATTATTTTTTTTCTATTAACCCAATAATTATTATTGTTTGTTGCATTGCCAGCCAGATATTTAGACTGAATTTGGCATTTTTTTCTAAACCAAATCTTCCCAAGGACCTAGGATAGGCAGATATTGATGTTTGAGGGTGTTAGAGATATCATTTCATGATGTAAGCTTTTTGGAGTACAATTGCCTTTTGCAATTGACTGATGGTGAATTTGTCAATTCCAATGGTATTCTAGTGGTGCTCCAGTTGTTTTGGTATTGCACCCAAGGCAATATTTATCAATATTGGTACTACCTTTGCTTTCTTTTACCATAGCTGTTCTATTTCTATTTTCAGGTCTTTGTATTTTGTGATTTTTTTCTTGTTCTTTCTCTTTTATTCTGCTGTTTCTAGGTTCTGTCACATCTATTAGCCAGACTTTTTGGTCCTTTTTATTGACCATTGTTAAATCTGGGGTGTTATGAAGTAGGCGCCTGTCTGTTCGAGTTGTAAAGTCCCAGAACCATTTATCTATTACTCTCTCTGTTTTATGGCCCCACCAGTTCTTGCTTGCAGGCAAATTATATTTCTTGCAGATCTTCCAATACACCATTGTTGCTACTTTGTCATGCTATTTTGGTCTGGATGTGATAGTGATGAGGAAAGGATTGAATTAATGCAGGATGACACGTAAACTTTACTGTTTTTTCTGGACTCTAAGCAGAAAACAGTGCTTTCCATCTGATGGTTATAATGAAATCAAAGAAGTACACAAAGTAAGCATGCATTACACTATTGATTAGTTATTGGTTATTGTTCATATCTAGTATTTAAGTCTTTTTATACTTAAATACTAGATATGAACAATAACCAATAACTAATCGCTGATGGTTAGCACAACAGGGTTTTTTTTCCCCTTCTCCCACATTCATTATTTCATTCGACTGCTGATTTTATGAAGAACAGTCTCAAAAACATGATCACTACTTTGGAACATTTTGCTTGTTGTAATAAAGGTATTCATCATCAGCAATTTTCTAGCTAATTCTCTAAGTATGACTTAGAGAAAGAAAAATAGTTGCTCACCATTCCTTGACCATTGAGATGACCTAATGAGTCATGGGTTGTCTAGTATTGTTTAACACTTTAATGTAAAACGAGGTAATCCATGACCCATTGTGTCATTGTTTCAGAGATATTTTGTTATCTAAACAGAGAAACAGAAGGAGAAAGGACACAAAAGCAGTGGGATTGGAAAAGACTTGCGATTTCCTGGCAGTTTTCCATTACTTTCCTTGTGAGAAGCTGGCATAAAGCATTGTAAATGACATCAAATAACTGTAGCTGACCATGGCAGCCTATTGTGTCCCCATTTCAGAGATATTTCTTCATCTAAACAGAGTTACCATGAAAATTAGAAGCCTTAATGACTTTATTTATAATTATAGAATATGCTTAAATTATTAACAATTTTGTACTTTGGATTTTTAGTGGAAAAATGAATTCTAGCTTTCTTAACTAAATGAGACATTTATTTTACAAATGTGATACAGTATTGCCGCATTGATTATAACTATCCCCTCTCCTGTTTTCTTGGATTATATCAAAAATATATGGACTCACATAATGATAGATATAAGTATGTTAAATTGTTTTTAAAATGTTACTTGTTTTATTCATTTGCATTAAAATTAAACAAGTCCAGAAAACTAAAGTTAATTTGCCTAATGTTTTGCATTAAATTCTGTTGTAGAATTAAACTTTTTTTTTTAAAAAAATATTCTTTATTCTTCCAAAAGAGGATTTTTTCTTCCAAAGAGAGTAACTGAGTGAGTTATAAAATATTAGAAACATGTATAATACATAGTTCAATGAAGAAAACATAAATTAAATTTGCAGGTTGAAATGTAGGATTTGGGGCATAGTATTACTGACATATTTGAAAACTACGTTCATTATACTTAATGTTTAAATCCTGGAGAAGAAATAAACTGCTATAATTCATGCAAACTGTTTCTACAAATGCTAACTGTATGAGCTAATAAAACTTTATCCACTTTTTTATAAACTTCATCAAATTTAGTGAAATCCACTGCTGAATTTTATCTTGCTTATTTAAAACATTTTATTACTTATGCTAATTTTTACAAAATTCCTGGAATTGCTTGATTCACGCATCCTTTTTCAAAGAAAAATGCTTTGATTTCATCCTGAATCTGACTGAAAAAATGCAGTTGTTTACACTATAGCAATTGAAAAAACAAAGGCTAAAATATTAATTTTCCAATTTTAATATTACTGTTTTCTTAATCATTGTTATTAATATGTAGTTTGCTGTGTATGTCCTTAAATACCATTCTCTTTCTTCTGGCACACACACTTACTTTTATTATAAATTACATTTTTATTCTGCTCTTGAGTTTGGCTTGATACGATGTGCAAATTTCTCTGCTGCAGGATTGCCTCAGGGGGTAAAATGGAGGCAAACCTAGATAAGGAGAGCTGTGGTGCCACTGGAGGACAGTGGAAGGCCCTATGAAAGTTGATGGAAGGGGTTGTTGCAGGGCATGCAGAGATAGAGGCTGCAGGATGTGTGCAAACACAGAAAGAAGGGCACTGATATGTGTGTGTGTTTTGTGAATGCGGAAAGTCCTGGGAAGGGTGGATATACACACACATGGTGGGAGGAGTGCAGGAAGGCAGATTAAAAAGTGGGTACAAAATGTGTGCAACCATAAAGATGCCCAGTAATTAGGGTGCTGGTGGGTGTGTCCTTGTGTCTGAGCATGTGTATCTGAGACCTGGGAATGTGGTTGTTGATGGGTGTGTGTGAGACCATAGAGAGGGTCATGATCACATGAGCATTGCAGTATGGAAGTATGGCAGCAGAGAAATGGCCACAAATTCCAATCCCACAGGAGTCATGGATCCAGGATTTTGGACACATTCTTTAAACTAGACCATTTAAGTACCTTGGTTTAAAAAATGTTGTCCTATGATGCATTGTTTTGCCAAATTGAAGGCTACAAACAGACACAAGGGTTTTAGTAGTATATAGGTAGATTCCAGTCAGATGGATGACATTGGATGGGGTGTTGTTGTTTCTGAATATAGTTCTGAATATACAACCATTCATTTGGAGCAATTTGTGTTCAGAACTAAGTTCTTATTTTATTTTCGGTCCCCTCAAGTTAGTCTTACTTCCTGGGGACTGCCTAGACAAGTGCCTGTAGTTTTCTTGGCAAAGTTTTTCAGAAGTGGTTTGCCATGTCTTTCTTCTTATGACCGAAAGAATGTGGCTGGCCCACTTGGCTTTGGGTCTAGGACAGGGATAGCACTCACAGACTCACTGTTTCTAACCTGATCTAACCTGTTTTAACCACTTCAGCAAAGTGGCTCTCAACCTCTTATAAAGATTTACAATAATGAAAAGTTATACAGGTAGCCCTTGACTTACAACCATTCATTTACTGACCATTCAAAGTTACAATGGCACTGGGAAAAAGTGACTTATTACCTTGTTTCATATGTATGACCATTTCAGCATCCCCATGGTCACGTGATGAAAATTTGGATGTTTGGTAGCTGAAATGTATTTATGACAGTTGCAGTGTTCCAGAGTCACGTCATCACCTTTTGCAAACTTCTGACAAGCAAAGTCAATGGGAAAAGCAGATTCACTTAACAACCGTGGCAAGAAAGGTTGTAAAATGGAGCAAAACTCACTTAGCAGCTGTCTTCTATAGCAATGGAAATTTTGTGGTCATAGGTTAAGGACTAGCTGGATAGAAATATATTAAAGAAGAAATAAATAAGAAGTATCTTACAGTTACGACAAATGTCTGATAAATTATTCTCAGGCCTGCAGATGAAATACATCACTGTAGAACAAACAGAACAAAAATTTATTGTGAGGGAGAGAGGAAAATAAATGAGTATTTTTCTTTATTCTTTATTATTGTACACTCATATTCACACTCATATCATTGGAAAAACTCTTTTATAACAGTATTTATTAGTGTAATTAGGCAAGAGTTCAAACCTGCCTTTTCACTTTTATAATTGAATAATATTAAAGTACACAAAATAAAGTCTACATCTGTTCTTTTAAATACAATCTATAATCCACAAGTGAAGCAGTAATAATATTAAGGCATTTTTAAGAGTTTTTATGTTACATTTATCTTATGCTCTGTGATTGTAGTTGTGGACACATTAAATTTTGGGGATGTGTAACCTGGACACTCTTTGTCTTTGTGTGGTGGTTGAAGCCTATGGGCTGTGTGCTCTGCCAGGCCAGGCAGTCTCTCTTTTCAAACAGTAATTTCTCCACACAGGCAAAGTTCAGAAGTGCTATGGCCTCCTCTCTTTGCTGGTACAATAGCGTACACTGCAATATTTCATAAAGATGCTTCGGAGATGAGCCTATCAAAATAAAGCATTTAATCAAATCTTCACAAAGCTTTCCATTTTCCTGTAGAAATGAACATAATAGCAGCATGTACAGTTTAAAAGATTTCTCCTGGCACTTAATCTGAATCTCATTTAATTACCATATTTGTTCAAAATATCAGAAGATGAAATATTGAATGCAGCTAATAAAAGGTTAACTATCACATTTTTTCATCCAAACACACACACGCACACATAGACATAAAGAGAATTATCTTCTTACAATTATATCTTCACCTCCTTCCACTGTTAAATGTTGAAAAAATAATAATGTAGTCACAAACAAAATATTTCCTTCAGCAAATAACAACTTAGTTGTTGGATAATATGAAAGATTCAGAATATTAATTGTCAAAGAGGAAAATCATTTTTATGTCAAATAGTTCCCTCTCTTTGTTTCATACTGGTGATTTCTCTCAACTATGGTCACCACAAGATATTGGTTGGGACTTATTTAGATCATCCTGGATTTAACTCAGACACTGAATCCAAAATGGGGTTTGTCTCATTGCAAGTTAGCAAGACAAAATAGGCACCGCTCTGACTTATTCCATTTTTAACAGAATGGGATATAGTTCGAGTCACATCTTAGGGATGAAAACTGACACAGAAATTGATCCATGCCATTTGGTATTTAACTGTTTCAAACAAACTTAGATAATATTTGCGTAAGGGATAAATTGTACCAAATTTCAGACAGATATGTTGAAAGTTAGAGAGGGACAGTGGGGAAGGATGGAGGGATGGAGGGGGAAAGAGAGAGAGAGAGGGAGAGAGGGACAGAGGGAGTGGGAGAGGGAGAGGGAGAGGGAAAGGGAGAGGGAGAGGGAGAGGGAGAGGGAGAGGGAGAGGGAGAGATATGCCAAGTGCAATCTGGTGAACGGGCTTCAAATTGTCAGTCAGTCATTCCTCTCAGGTTGTTTGTTTGCAGAAGTTTCATTACCCAACTAGGTAACATCATTGATGCTAACAAGCAGCAGGCCAAAGTTACTGTATATAAATAGGGAGTAAATGGGCAATTGGAATACTTTCCCAACAAACTGCCTTTTTTATATATTGAACTAATGTTGGGTTCTTGGCAACAATACAGAGTTGTTTTGCCAATGCTTTTTTTCTAGGTGCTTTTTTGATTTCCTGCTCTAACCTAAAATTCCCATATTCTCATCCAAGTGCCAAGCAAACCCAAACCTTAGTTTTGAAGCCCAGAGAAGGCCAGTCAAGTGCTGACAATATTAAGACTGCTGTATCCCTGGAAGATACAGTCCAACATTTCAGGAGAGCACTAGAATGGGAAGGTGATTATGGTAAAACCTTTTCCCCACATTACTAAAAGTCCATCTATGTACTTCTGAACATAATTGTTTAATCAGACTTTCCATTTTTATCCCTTGTAATTGCTTTCTTTCCTTCCACATATTGTCAGGTTCAGCGAAATATTTTCATTTCATTAATATTTAGATTTTTCTAATCTATACTCGTTAGACAAAATCCAAACAGGAGGTAAAATAAATAATTTATACTCATCTTGCATGGCAAAGCACACAAACTGTACAATTAAAAATTAAGTCAAACAGTGGTACCCCTTCCTTTAAAGGAGATATGGGATGTTGAGTTTATAGAACAAAGTGCAAACAGAATTTTGAGGCTAACCCAGAAGCTGTGCAGAATATCTAAAAGTAGAGAAGTTTCTATGTAAAGTTAAGCACTACATTATATCAAAGCTGATGTGGTAGTTCAATCCTGTGAGTCATTACTTCAGAGCAAAGACAAAAATAAATTAAACCCCACATGAGCTTACCATTCAAAGATGCAATCTAATAAAAACATCTCATATGGGTTTCTTATACACTGGCCCTCCTAAGCAGTTTACTTAAACATTTTTTCTCAGAAGGTACTGTAGTTGATATTCTACTATAGAGCTATCAAATCTGACCTGAAAAAAATAATAATCTAAAGTCTGCAAAATGGCAGCAAAGAGTTTAGCATCTTCTGTAGCCATTGCCTATGACCTAGTAATTGTCTGGATTTCTGCATCTCATATCTAGTAGTGTCATCCTATTGTTGCAATATTGATTGTCTTTTTCAACTCAACAGGTTACATTACAAATGAGTTGCAACCTACTATCTATTCTTTATTTATAAGAGACAGCCAACCAGAATCTATACACCCTTTGTGTATATAATATAGGTGAAGGGGCTTTAGGATTGTTTGTGGCCAGCAAGGTCTTTGGTGTAGCTGTTCCTCCTATAATTGCTGCTGAATTGCCATTTTTAATTGGTCTGAAGGAAATAAGTCACAATATTTAATTTCATTTTACTTAAGTTAGTTTGACTTGGATTCAGCTGAATTCTAGTCTCAACCAATTACTTTATATCCATTTACACAATAAAGCATTGCTGCCAGCACATCACTAAAAGGCCAGTATGGCTCTTCATCCCAAAACAATGGTTCATAGAGAAAACTTTGATTAAGTCTAGCACAGCAACATAAATCAAACAATATTCAACCTGATATAGCCACATCATAAATGGGAGCACATCATTCTTACACATTTAGTATCTTATTTTCATAGTCCTTGCATATGTATGCAAAGATACAGTATATGTTTCTCCATTACATGCACAAATGTTTTCTTTGTTGACTTGCTGTGGAGACTGAGGGTAAGGATGGTGAACAGGAACAGTAACGTTAAGTGCAGACTTCACACACAAGCAGAGCATGAAAAACATAATCGTTTAAAGCCATTTCTATGAATGGATACATCTCTCTATTTTGCTTTCTTTCTCATTTTTTTCTAGTTTAGTTTATCTTGTTTCCATATAAGATTTATTTTTGTTTTGTTTTTCAGTTTGTGGATAGCAGCCTTCCAGTGCATTTTTCTCTTACTACCTATATTATAAATACTATATTGCATATACTAGCTATATTGCTGATGTACCAAAATGTCTTGGGTTGAAATGTCTTTGAATATTAGTAGCTCGGGTTAGTAGTTATGTTGTTGGTTTGAGTTCCAAGCATGGCAATTTGTTTGCAAATGTTTCTTCGCCATTCGAGGAGACATCTTCATCTGTTTTGGATTTTTGCTTGTCTGGGGGAGCACTGGCCTTTAAATACCTTTCTGAGTCCTGGTCTGATTTCGGGTTATGTGATTGGCTGGCTGTAGTTGCTGAGTCATAGTCCTTGGTTTTAAATATGTCTGTGTGATGTAAATTGGTGCTGGTGTTGTTGTTTGGATGTCTTCTGATGATGTCATGGTCTGGTTTTGGATTCATTTGATCGGCTGCATGTGATGTGGTCTGATTTCTTGCGATCGGTTGAGGCCTAGCTTTGCAGCGTGGCTGTTTGTTGGTCTTTAAATGCTGCCTTTGGGATCATGGTTGATGTTGTGTTTTCATTCGAAGTGGTTGTAGATTGGGTTGATGTCAATGTGTCTGTTTATTGATTTATTCGTGGAAAACCAGGCTTCCAGGAATTCCCTTTCTCTCCTTGACTTCGTCTATGTTAGTTTGCTTTGAAAAAAAAAAAGCACAAACACAAATCCGAAAATTGGGAGAGGAAGAAAAAACAAATTAACAATATATTTATTACAGGGACATATAATTTAAAGACTCTGGTATATATGTGCCCTCCCCTACTAGCCAAAGGTTTGGGTGAAGTCTCAAGAGCCTGATTCAAATTATGACTAAATTGTTACTTTTAATGTGAGGCAAAGAGAAAATAAATTATTGGGAATTAGTTATAACTATATTTATTTAAGTTTATATTTAAGTTTTTATTCTAGTAAAATTTTTAGTCTGCACTTGACTCCCATTGTTTTCTGAAGTGAAGCCCCCTTAATGTGACATTAAAGAACAGTCTTTGGCCTAAACAAATTGGTACAATTTTGCTTTTTTAAGGCCAACTAGAATATCATGGCTTTCATGCTCTTGTGGCCTCTTCTTTAAATCAGATTAAAGAAAGCAGAATTTTCTGGGTCTCGTTTTCCACCGTCTTGCATAGAACTGGCCTGGATGATGGAAATGAATTATTATTGCTATAATACTCAAAGCCAAACCACATATGATGGAACAGATAAAAAATTAAGTTTCTAGATTTCCACTCCCACCACACTTTTTTTTCCTTTAATTGGAGCAGTAGTGGTGCTATGGCAGAAATAATATTTTGGCACTCGAGCATGGGGGGAACAAATCAAAGAAGATCTAGACATAATTGCTAATTTTGCAATCTGTTCTCCTGAATCTTGAGAACAGCTGAGTTATTACAACGTGGTATCATTGTTCTATTCCAAGATGCAAAATGGAGGCATAAAGATAAGCCTTTAAGCAACATAATCCAGATCATGAATTTTGAGCTGTTTGGACCCAGCTGTCTCTGAACTGCTGAAGTAGAAAGCCAACCACTTTGCCTCAGACACTTCTTTTATCACTCATCAATTCCTTAAAAACAGTTTTCCCAGTGTCATTAAACTGTTGGAATGATAAATAGTCCAAACAAAAAAGACTGAAATTAGCCAAAAAAGATGACTTCATGTTCTCCAATGTTGAAAAAGGGACCACGATGCAGATGTTTGATATATTTTTATTCCTGATAAACATGGCAGCTTCATGCATTCTCACACCCGAGCTAAGTAATTTGTCCATGTGGCTGATGATCTTTTGGTGCATTTTCCCCTTCTTTTATGAGAAGGATAAAGATTCAACTATAACAATCTCCTCATTAAAAAAAGTTATTTTCTCTGACTATCACATATAACTTTGTAATGACTTTTGGAGATATGTGAGAGCCATATTCAAGGTTTTTAGGGTCTCAAGAGGCTGGATGTCTTTCTACCAAAATCATTTCAGTTGGATTACAGAGCAGAGCAGGGCATCAGAGTCAAGAAATTAAATGGCTCTTTCTAACTCAATGATTCTATGATTCTGCATACTTTATTAATAAGGTCCTTTGTAATAACAATTCCTAGATTGCAGTAATTGTGCTCCCCTGTGCTCCCTTTGCAGTCTGTAAATAGCAACCTGATAATGGGACAATATTTTTTTAGCTTAAAACAGCTCCCAGCAGTTTGTCTGATTTCCTAGTAAAATGTTTGTCAACACTGATCCTCATCACTTATTGCTTATTAGGCTGAGTATTTTCAAGCATCTTAGCTATTTAAAATTAGCTCCCTTTTTTTTTACAGAAAAGCAAAGTTAAAAGTAGACAAAACAGCAGATATCTAGTAATTCTTTTAAACTCTGAGATGACCATTCTAATTAATATAATTTTTATGTTGTCCTCTTTTCTGTAGACCAGTGAAGTATGTGGCTAAAATGAAATAGACAATGATACCAGGAGATAATTCTACATCAGAGATATGAGAGAAACAATGATTTTTTAGAAAAGCTGTTTTGTTTTGTTGTTAAAAAAGTATATTAGCTATGAGGATTGTTGTGGTTGTCAACTTCTTCCCATAAAGGAATTTCCATTTCAAGTAGAAGCACATGTGGATTTAGTACATTTGCAATACAGAGATCTCAACCCACCTTCACACAAAATTATCCTTTCTGATAGAAGAAAACAATTATCTTTTTCAAATGAAACTGGGTGACACCTTGAAAAGAGTGGAATTTGACAGAGCCTCAAATTTAGGCTGAAACTTTTAGTAAGGAGGATTTTCCAAGTAACAGATTGGCAAAGATAACAACTGTTTTAAGGCTGGACTATTCTAGGAATACATAATAATAACGAATACTACTACTACTAATAAAGCAAAGCTATAGTAATAGGCACCTTGGGTGCAATCCCCAAACAACTAAATCACCACTTAAGCATATTGGTATTGATAAAAATCATCATCAGTCAATTGCAAAAGGTAGCTTTATTTGGAACAGCTTACATCCCAAAATATCCTTAACCCTATCAAATGATAACATCTGCCTACCCCAGGACAAAAATGTCAAATCCTGTCTAAAAATCTAACTGACTGTGCGGCTAATCATAATAAGGAATAGGGGAAAAAATAAAATAAGAACTCTGTTATATTTGATTTTTGGGTCTGATTTAT
>JANHFL010001751.1:55694-72250 GCA_032468155.1 Oxyrhabdium leporinum | reverse complement strand
ATGTAAGAGTATTGCTTATAAGTTGTGAACCGCCCCGAGTCTTCGGAATGGGGCGGTATATAAATGTAAAAATAAATTAAAAAAAATAAAAAGAAAAGTCTTAGTTGCATTCTATCTTACATTAAATCACTCTTGCTGCATCTGTAAATTTGAAGCAGATTTGTAAAAAAAAAAAAGAATGAATTAATGATCAAAAATTAGAGCTCAATTCCCAATAGTCATGTCAAAAGGGTGCAAGATTTCACAGACAGCTAAGCATGATAAAGAATGAATTCAGAATGAGTGGCTAGCCAAGCATTCTCCATGTAGCCTGGACTTAACAAGGAAATGAAGAAAGACTAGCTGATAATGGTCTAAAAGGATCCCACAGTTGCTCTCAAATCAAGAAAAGCTTTCCTTATGTCATTTAACATGATCAAAATTCATAACTATATTTGGAACAATTGTCTACTGAGATGGCTTTTAGAATATTTGCTTAATGGCATATTACCTCTAAAGATGGAAATTTGATGCCATACTGAATTCAGAAATGGAAGAGAAAATTTGTGATTATTTCCTCTTTGACTTTGGAAACTATTATGAATGGTACTTATATATAGGGCAAAAATAAATGAATAAAGAAAATATTTTTTCATTTGTTAGTAAAATAACTTAACCGGATGGTAGCTACATAATATTTTGTTTGATATAGTTTTGCACATTGTGAGGCTAATCATTTATAGCAAAGTTCAGTATATATTTAATATTTGGTGAACTGTGGTTTAATATCATAAGTGGCTAATTTGGTACCAAAAGTTATATTATGTTTTGAAAGGCTTTTCTAAATATTATTTAAATTAAACATTAACAATTTTATAAACCAGCATGAGAACAACAGAAACAGATATTGCACTTTTATGATTGCAAAACAATTGAATCCCCAGAGTTGGAAGGACACTTACTCTCCATTTATTATAGAATTGTTAATACAACTCATTTTTTTTGTCCTACACTTTGAACATCTTGACTTTGGATTGCATATGCCAGTTATTTCTCATTTCTTTTCCATTGTTAAATAAACTTACTTCAGTGTGGGGAAACTAGCTGTGACTAATTTAATTGTATAACAAGGTATGTATATTTAAAACTAGCTTTTTTTTTCTATGTAAGAGATAGATGCCTTATGTTTTGTTCTTCTTTCCCTTTTTTGCATATGCAGTAAAAATAATTTTAAAACGTAATTGGCACAAATGAATAGCCATGCTATGATTTATTGATCTAGTTTCCATAAAAATCGATCATTTAAACTATATTCAAATGAAGCCAAGAAGACATATTTTATCATTTATCTCCCAGAACAAACTTGGAAGAACAGAAGGTATCCCCTTGTGTATGCCTCTTTATGACTTTATGTTCAAAAGTCAGGACAGTGGATGAATTCATATTTGTATTTAAGTGCAGCACTTTTTCATTCAGAATATAAATCAAAGATGCACATTACAGCTGCGGTGTGCTATAGATGCTGTGTAATATATTGTCGATGTATCATTGGATTGAAATATATCTGTCCTGTTCTAGTAAGTGTTATATGCTGATACTGTGGCAATGGTTTATGGTTACCAATCTACCACTTGGGCTTTTACATCAACATAAATATCTCTATGATACCTATAATGTCTTCCAGATGCCATACAGGAAATTCTTTGCCATTTCCCATATAGTTGTACAGTATTATTTTCTGTACACTATGTACTTTTCTACACAACACACAGCAATACTGTATTTAAAAGTTGGAGAATTGTTGGGGTTTGCAAATGAACTTTTTTTAAAACAGTATTTTGTTGAAAAAAATAGAAGATAGTGAGCAAATTGAGAAGGGTCTGTTTCTGAATAACTATGGAACATCATTGAGTTCAATCCGTTGGAATGTACTTTTTTTTTACTAAAATGTTTATGAAACAGTGTTACCCATGACATCCATAGTGTAGTATCTATACAAGTTGCCCCCTGAATAATTCTGTAGACATTGGGAAGCTTGTCCTTCATGATAATAATTCAAGTCAGGTTCTCTTTAGCTTTTTACTAATTATGACCTTGATTGAATTTGCTTTGCCTGGTCAGTAGGGACTCTTGGAGCTGCAAAAGATGGCTTGGAGGCTAAATGCTCACCTATTGGGCAATCATTTGGGGACTGAAATATAGAAATCAAAAAGTAAGCAGATGGGATAAAGCTGGAAATGAACAAAGGCTGGAAGATAAACCGACTTCTCTAGAAAGAGTTTAGTAAAAAAAAAAAGGAGGAGGCAGTACATGAGCACAAAAAGAATTTCATTCAAGTTTGAGCTGAAGGAGAGGACATGAGGCAAGGGGATGTGAATTCCTTTCAACTAAAGCTCTTAAGCTTCAAGAAGCAATAGCAGCTAAGAAAAGGTGACTAAATCCAGTTCTTGTAATAGTGGGTATATCAACTTACAGGCTGCAAGATAATTACTTGATGAAATGGTAAAGGCTGACAATGATCCACTTTCTTAATATATTTCCTCCTAGGTTCTTCCATATTTTCCAAAGCAAGCAGGACTTAAACCATGCTGCAAAACAAAAGGAAAAATATCAGAAATATGGCCTTGAAATAACCAAGCAAGCCAAGCTGAAGTCAATCTCTTGCATTATGGTCAATTCCCTTCCATTCTGATGAAATAATAAATACAGTACATATATATTTTTTTAAAAAAAATATTACATTACTTTCATTCTCATAGTTCCACAGACATAACTTGGTTTGAGACTTCCTGAAATCTAATAATCAGGAAGAGTTGGCAACACCTTTACAAACTTACTGTCAGGGTTCCATCAAAGTTCCGCTCGTCCATTCAGCACTCAGACACAATTAGATCCAACTAAGAATTTATTAGAGAAACCATGTTGGCACATCTGGGAAAAAAATGAATCTGAAGTTCCAGGGTCTTTCCTGACCAAAAGAAATTCAAGGATCCACCTCCCAGCCATACTCAAAATTCACATTCCCCAATCCTTTTCCAACTCCACCTTATGCTCTCCTCCTGCCACTCCTCTTCCAGGTGCCAGTTGCTGTGTCCTTGACTCTCCAGAAAAGAATTTTGTTGTGTCTATATACCCCTTAAGCATATGAGAAAGTCCCCCCTCCCGTTTTCCCAGGCACTACATGTGACAGCCGCAGAGGCCTTTAGAATTATGGCTTCCAAGGCTGACACTTACAAATTTCATTAAACATCATAAACTTTTGTGAGTTATAGCTCACATAATCAGATCCATGGAGCAATGTAGGATTTAAATTGGGATAAGCTTGAGAAGGCAAGGGAAACAGTGTAGTTATACCAATGTAGGTTAAATGTGACACAAATTACTAATTAAAACTATTATTTGAGGAAGATGTATGGTTTGGAAATGTGAAAATAAAATAAATAAAATTAGAAACCATTGTGTTTGTTGAAACCGTCTGAAACATTTTGATGTATGTGAGTTCAACTGTCTCTCAATTGTGTCAATAAAGTTCCTTTTTTGCAAATGGCTACTTTGAGATAAAATGTTCTGTTATTACTTTGTCCTTCTTTTGAGCTCAAACTTATGTCAATTAATTCTTTTGTACAATGCTTGACTTGTTTGTAATAAGCATTAATACAACAACCTTCACATAATATTTAATAGGTAATTGTTTTCATCCTTCTCAAAAAGATTATAGAATGTTTCATTATATTACTCTTTCATGGTCTTAATTAACAGGATAGAATTTCAAGTGAGAAAGACCTTTGAGATACTTTAGTCACTGAATATATCAATAAGTGTATACCGCCAATGTAATCCATGTTATTGCTACTATCAGGTTCAACAGATTTACAATAAATCTCTTCTCTAAGCCCATCTTCTGTGGATCAGAATATCCAATGAATAAGTCACAGTTACTTTACTTTATATTAAAATTGTTTCTATAGAATCTGAATGGGTTTAGTAGAAAGTTCATATAGGAACAGAGAAGACATTTATTGTTTTTTTTAGTAAAAACATAGTAAAAACATTGTAAGGACTACAAGAAAGTAAAATAGAAATACTCTGTAATGCGCTATTTCCCAAACTTTGATGACATATACTGTTTTCAAAATCTGACACCTTATTTAACAGGTGTAGTGTAGTGTAGTGATTAAAGCCATTATATTAGAAACTAGAAGACCATAAGTTATAGTTCTACCACAGGCATGAAGCCAGCTGGGTGACCTTGGGCTGGTCATTCTCTCTCAGTCCTAGAAAGAGGGAAAGGGCAAAACTCTTCATTGATTTGCACATACTGTATAGTGGTCAGAGATCAAGACTAACTCAAAGGTATGTGTGTTCACACACACACACACACACAATCCTATTTATTTAAAACTATACACTGATATACTATATACAGTATGTATAGACTTGCCCACTTCTAAATATAGCTGGGAACACATATTTTGAAATAATGGCTTTGCCTGCCTACGTGTGTGCACATACTTTACTAGCATTGGTTGCTCTTTGCAAGGTCAATATGCAGATATAACCATGACAATCACCTTCAAGATGTTTGCCACGATGTATTTCAAAAGATCTGCCCAGAAAGTCTTAGTCCATGGAACTTATGACTTGAATTCTTAACAAGGTCATTCCCTAATTGCTCTCACCTAGATAGTTAGGTAGTCTGATAAGGACTCCTTGCTGGGCTCATGTCTATCTTAACACTATTTAGCCATTTTATTTCAAAGAGTTCCACAGGCATTGTAAGCCTGGAAAGCTAGCATTCAGGAATATCTAGTGAGCAACAAAAGTGGCTGATATATTGTCTTTTGATGACAACCTTTGTCAAACTTTTTGAAACAGAAAGTTCTTGCATTTGTTAGAGTTACCAGATTGGGGACAGAGATATCCATGAGGGAGAAGAGGAAGCCAATGATGAAATGAGCGTTGCACCTTTGTGATGCCAGACTGTTCTGTTTCAATAGTAAACCTTTGAGGCATAGACATATTTCAGTACTTAAAGAGAGCAGGGTAGATGGCCATTTTCTAAAAAATTATCAGTTTGAAGAAATCAGTTTTAAAAGCATTTGAAAGAAAATATGTGAATATTTGGAATTTGCAAAGAACAAAGGACTCACTATAGGTTTACTTATGGCAAAATGAAAATCCTACTAACTTTGAATATCCCCTTTCCAAATTAAAGGTCAAACATAACATAATTGTAAATTATTTTACTTAGAAATTCCTAGTTTTTTAACACCTACAATTAGAAAAGACAACTGAGTTAAAGTCTAGGAAGACCTATCAGCCTTGCAAACTTTGCTATATCTCCCAACCTCTGATAAATATTAGGCTCTTTAACAGCTTTGTTAGGGAAAGCTGTCGAAGATTAATTTAAGCAGAATTATACATGTTCTTACTCACAGTTGCCTTGATTCTATCCTGAAGAATTCAAGCAATGATCATCACCTTTTCCTTTCATTCCTGTGTGAATTCTTCCAATACCCACTGTCTCTTTGGTCTTGTATTCCCCCCACCACCACTGTTTAGTCTTGGCATCACTTTAAATATATTTCTACTTCTCTTTGCCTTTCCCAAACAGGGTGGAGAACTTGAGACCTAGAATATTACTTGATTATAAGTTTCTCTGTCAAATTCTTCAACAGTGTTTACTGCTTTGGAATCTGTAGTGAAGGGTTACCATTCTCTACTTGTGTTCCTTTATATCCTTTAGGGGTCAAGATCCTCCTGCAATAGTTTATTGTTCTACATTCTGCATAGAAGACCAATTTTCTTAACAGCTATAGCCAGCTGGCACAAGCACAACAATGATGGCAGTGGGTCAGAGAGGCCTAAATTAGACACAAAGGGAGCCAAGGAAGGCTAAACTCTTTAATTTCATCTCACTCTTCTGTGATTGATGTATTCTATAGAGAGTGTCTTTTCTTTTGTATACACTAGGAGTTCCAAGTTGAGGTTTAACAGATGCTGAAGGGAAATGACTCCAGCATGCATTTGTTAGACAGCTGTGTTTTACAACAGAAATTATTACAACAGGGAATCGGTGTTTCCATGACACTAAAACTGACATATATATAAAAAGCCATAGTTTAGGGTGAGAAGAAGAAATCCAAGGGCAGCCTCAAAGTATGTTTTATCTTGTTCCATTTGCTATGAAAATAGCTAGATACTGGATAACCTTTGACACTTTATTCTGGTTAGATGGGGAGTCAAGAAGGCAAAGAATGTTTTTTTTATTTATTACACTTTAATATGACCAGTGGATGATATAATAGTAGCTATATTGTTCACTGATAATATTACAAAAATATCACTGTTTAAATAACAATATTTTAATATTTATTTTTTTAACAAAAAGAGAAGAACAAGGAAAATGAACCCAAAAATATTTGAAAAAATATTCTAACATATAAACAACATAGAAGTGATTAAGAAACATAGATATGGTAATACCTGCAACACTATATCAACTTTCTAATTTTGCTTACTCCTCTTATGTACCAAAACATATAACTTGTTAAGAAGACTCATAGCATTGGCAGCCCAAAGGTAGCAGATACTGAATCTAACACAGCTGCCATTCCATGACTAAGATCAATAAGCACTAACCCCAGTGGTACATTGATTGGTTTCATTTGAATATCCAGTGTGTCATATATTGGTGTATCATTCTCATAGCTTGTCTTATGTAAATCCACATTCAAATCAACTTCAATTTTAGCCAGTATAGTTTACTCTTCTTCTGTAACAGTATTTATCCATCATCCAACTGTGATGTTAGATATTCTTACAATTAATTTCTCAGTCCATTTTATTTCTGAGTCCAAATTATGGAGTTCAAATCTCCATAAAAATATTTGCTGTTAGAATATTTTCTTCCATTTTTGTATTAACAAGTCTAACCCTAAGTGTTCTTCCTGTTAAATAATCTTTAGTTTCCTCTGATTCCCTCTAGTGCGCAACATTCAAAGTATCTTCTTATCTTGTTATCTTTCCAGAAAATGAAAACATTAAAAATTTCCCACTCACAAATTCTCAATTCAAAACCATCTGGATCCTTAGTCCATTTTTATCTTTTTGCAATCATCACTTTGAGTCTCCTTTTGCTGTTTATTTTTTATTTTTTAAAAAAACAATCTTTCAAAATCCTTGCAAAGGAGAAGGAACCTCACGCAGTGAATGCAATACAATGTTGTCGTTCTGAGGATTCCTAATATGTTATAAACCATAAAAAATTCCAAAGGGGTTAAGTATGATGGGATATGCACCTGAAGAAGGGAAGGAGGAATCTTGGCAGCACCACACTTTCTCAAGGAAGAGGAAGCACATTCCAGAGAGAAATCCAAATTGAACTGGTTCAGAGTAGCACACCTAAAATCTCTCAAGATGTATTTATTAGGTTAGAAGTTTCATAGCTTTGTTCTGGAAAAATTCTGTGCATTAGGTGTAAGCAACCAAAGAATTGGACTCAAAGAGATGAGGCAAAGTCAAGCTTTTTTGAATAAAAAAGGCAATGCTATTAATGTCAGCTAAGATAAAATTCCTGACACCCAAGTACTAAATTCAAAAGTCAGTCACAACAACTAGTGTTCTTGCAATCTGTGCTTGAAGAGTGGCTCTACAGAGAAACATGGGTTATCTTTCACTTTCACTTTGCTCTGGAGAGACTTCTGGCTCCTGTATCCAATCATGATCTCTGCTGTAGACATTTTCCATTCAAATAGGGACATCTAACTCACCATGAATCCTCACTGGAACACAATTAGGAGAATATTTTCAAAGAGAAAGTCTGCTGCAACATGTAATAATCTCCTGTTGATTTGAAAGCCTAAAAAAAGAAAGTGTATGTAATGTTTGTCACTACAGTCAAAAAGTGAACAATTTCACAGTAAACAGATTCAGACAGCAGGAGATATATAGTGTGATCTTAAATACAAAAATAAAGGTTGTGTCATTTCTGGAGAGGTGTGACAAATTAGTATCTGTATTATGACTTACACATTTTCTTCCCAAATTTTGTTGAAAAATACAATTTACCTTTCATGAGCTTGAAAAATGCTGAGATTTAAGCAAACAAAATTCATTTCAAATGTTGATTTGAATTCACATTTAAATATTTAAATTCAGAATCATTGTTACTTTATGTGATAATTAGATGCTACCAAAAAGTATCAATATTCGCTGATCTATCACAAATCTGCAAGTGACCCATGATATTTCCATTTGGGATCCATTAGCTATTTCCCTTATCACACTTGCTTTTGTTTCCTGTTTTTTTTGTCTCCAAAAATATGACAAGCAAAAGCTGCAACAAAGGTAAAGATTTTTTAGATGGGCAGTTTTTTAAATGAGGGTTTTGACCATGTCCTAGGAAGTAGGACAGCCTGTAACAATGGAATTAGTAACTGTGTTCAGCTCAGAGGAATTGGATTTATAGAAATAAAGCTGCATAAACTAAAAAGCATAATTTCATTCTTTCTACAGATTTACATTTTATTTGTCTCCCAAGATACAGCTATGATCCAATTCCATTATTACTCCCTGCTCAAAACCTCAGGCCATCAATATTTGATATTCTGATATTAGGATCCTAATGCCTCCAAAAAATCTGGGGTGATGACTCTTAGGAGATTACCTTTGCCCAATTTCCTGAGCCCATACATTATAGATAATGCATAGGTAGGTGTAAAACCAACTGCTGAACTGTTCTGGGTATGGATTGTCACTTTTCAAGTAATTAATCCTCCAAGCTAAAACAGTTTGCAGTGTTCCAGATAGGGACATGTCTAGAGGAGAATGACATTTTTCAGGGTTGTTAGACATATGGGTTTCACATCCCTATTAATGCAGTGGTGAGAGATCCTTCTGCTGCTGCTGCTGCAGCTATAATAGAGAAAGAGAAGCTACAACTTCTATCGCACATTAAAATAAAAATGGGTTAACTAGCTGTGAAAGAGATAAGTCCAAATGTGGTAGAGAATGGGGCGTAATAGCTCAGTGGTTAAAGATGCTGAACTTGTCAGCTGGAAACCAGGTTTGAGACTCGAGTGCTGTGCGGTGGAGTGAGTCCTCTTTACTTGCTCCAGCTCCTGCACTTAGCAGTTTGAAAGCATTCAAATGCAAATAGATAAATAGGTAACTCTTTGGTGGGAAGGTAACAGCATATGTGTGTATATGAGTAATTTTAAAATAGTTACTTTATTTTGAAATATCTTACAATAATCACTTCTGTTTGTTTAAAAAAATACTTTCATTTACCAAAATATATTATAGAATTAGAAGAAATCTTTCTATAACTTTGTCCTTTTAAGTTCAAACGTTTCCTAGTTATATCTGCATTCATAGATTATAGGCAGTGCAAGATATATAGCACAACAGGCTTGAAATATAAAGACAATGAAAAATAGCAGGAGACTTGCATGGTGACATTTGAAAAGAAATAGTCCTCCCTGAGGAGAAGTGACTTTTATTATGGTTTGGAGGAAATTGTACATTCTGAGCTAAGTATAAGTATTTTGATCATTTTACCCAGACTTATATTCAGGTGAATAAATAAGCTAAGAAAAAAAAAAGCTATATAAGCAACTATGGGTAATTGAACTCAGTTATGGGCTAAGAGGTTTATCATTTACTAGTACCTTGGGAAAGGAATCCAATACTTTGCAGCAGAAGTACTGTTAACATTTATAAGGTTGTGGTTTGTACATTCAGGATGAACACCATATGTACAAAATAAATTTTGCTACTTTGAAGTTTGTCTCACTTCCTAACTGCAAAATTGGCAGAAAAATGATGAAAGGAAATGACAGATTAGATAGTGATTGGACAGATTATATTGATGAAATTCTACTAGTGACCTGCTTGCCTGAAAGTAAATCTTCCTTTATATACCATCTAGTCAGACAACATGGACAATATTATCACTGGCTGAGCTCACTGTCTCTTGTACCATGTATACTCTAACCAACTATGCATGTCCTAGTATTGGCTTTGAAGACTTGTACAGGTTTTCCTGGTTTGTTCCTCCCAGGCTCCCTTGAGGACTTCATGATCATAGAAGAACCATGAAAGACCAAAAAAAAAAAGTTTAAAAAAGGTGGTGATATGTGAATACATGTGTGTGTGTGTGTGTAAGTTTTACATAATTGTGCCTGGAAAAATACATGAAAAAGAAACATTGTTTCCCACATATCCTCTCAAAATAAATTTATTAGGGCCATAAATTTGGATATAGTGATTCAACAGAAATGCACTCAAGAAAAAAACATTAAATATCTTTATTGTCAAAATGCTTTAGTTGCATATTTATCTTATTCTTATTCTTCTTGTGCCATATCCGTCATTGGACATTGGCAATCATGTTGGTGATTCTATTTTTATCAACCGCTGCACGAAAAAGTGCTGCTGAGTTTTGTCCAAACTAGTCCCTTAGATTTTGAAGCCATGATGCTCTTCTTCCGCCTGGACCTCGTTTGCCTTCAATCTTTCCCTGGAGGATTAAATGAAGTATGCTGTATTTTTCTGGGTGTAGCATCACATGTCCAAAATATTCTTTCACCTTTTTATGGTTTTGATGATTTCCCTTGGCTTTCCCAGGTGGCTTATCACCTCCTCGTTTCTGATTTTCTCAACCCAGATTATATGTAACAGCTGCCTGTAAATCCACATTTCAAATGCTTCTAATCTCTTCAAGTGACTTTCTGTCAGAGAACAACTCTCTACTCCGTAGAGCAGGATAGAAAAGATGTAACATTTGACAAGCCTGATTTTCAACCTTAGGCTTATGTCATGACTGCAGAAGACCTTTACCTTATAGAATTTTAGAAATAATAAGCAATGGATTTTCAGAACTGCTCACAGTGAACAAAGCTGTGTTGTAACCATTTGATCTCATTGATGTTGTTTATCACTGATGACTTAACTTATATATTTAAGCTTGCTGCTCTCTTTACCTGTTGAGAGAGAAATGTGCACATTCCATTGATTTATCTCTACATTTCCAATAATTTAAATCTGTAAATAAGAAACATATTTTAAATCATTCTCTGATACTTCTTGTATTATGATCCAATTTCTCCTGGAAAACTGAACTGCTTTATATTTGACTTTAATAATTGTTCAAATTAAAGTTTTGGCACCCTAGGATGGATGTTTTTGATTTTCTTTTCCAAGGCAGAGAAAGAAATCTGGCCTTAGAAATCCCTTTCCAATTGCTGAAAAGCCTCTTGGGGTACTCTATCACCAAGATCCAGACTCAGTAGAGGAAAAACTATATTCTGTGGGTATGTCACAAGAAAAGTGTTCCCTAGGATACTATAAACTGGCCATAAATCTATGCCAGACTCAAAATGAAATTCAGAATGAGGAGGAGGGGAAAGAAATGTCCTCAGAAGGTAAAACAAATGAAGCAAAATTTCTCTCCTACTTTTGTATATGACAAATCTGGTTTTCTTTCTCCTTGCTTGGTGGTACTGCTATATTAGAAATAACTAGGACTCACTCAAATTAATAGGACTTTCTTGTGGAATTAATTTAGGAACTAATCAATTAATTTATTTGAACTAATTTGCCTTACCCTAAATTACTAAGTTATTTTGGAAACTTCAACATTTTTAATTTTAATTTTGCTTTTGAAGTTGAATTTAATGCACACTTCAAATTTGTTCTCATGGACTGGTTGCTTAGTTTTTGATTATTTACAATCCTCAGGTAATCAGATACAGTCAGATTTCAAACATGTACAGATAAATCTTAAATGTGCTGAGATCTATCACTGAATATTGTCAAATATATAATATTATTCTATACCAACTGATCTTTATTAAAGATCAGTTCTTCAAAATATTAATGATCAACTATGAAATGTTTAAAAAGGTAGTAGTAAAAAAAATCCCACAACTATTAATTCCCTCATACATCCATCTATACACAGGGGGCTTTCCCATAATATTCTGCAGAGTTCATTTCTCTTTCTTTTCCCCATTATTCTTTAATTTAGTCTGCATGGGCAATAAGGCAGTAGCCTTCAGTTGCTCTGGGAAAGCCCTACAGCCCAGGGTCAGCCCAAGGCATGAATGAATCAAAAGACCAGATATATCTTTCTCCTTATTCCATGTTCAGAAATCAAGTTCCTGGTAACTTGATATATTGGTAAGGGATATAGAACCATCACTATACAGGTAGTCCTCAACTTATAACCACAGTGGAGCCCAACATTTCTGTTGTTAAGTGAGACATTTGTTAAGTGAGTTTTGCCCTTTTTATGGCCTTTCTTGCCATAGATGTTAAGTGAATCACTGCAGTTGATAAGTTAAGAATCCGGTAGTTAAGTGAATCTGACTTTCCTATTGACTTTGCTTGTCCAAAGGTTTTAAAAGGTGATCAAATGACCGTGGGACACAGCAATGGTCATAAGTATGAACCAGCTGTGAAGCATCTGAATTTTGATCATATGATCATGGGGATGCTACAAAGATTGTAACTGTGAAAAATGGTCATAAGTCACTTTTTTCAGTGCTGTTGTAACTTTGAACGGTGATTAAATGAACTGTTGTAAGTCGAGGACTACCTGTATCTGAAACAGCATGCTAGTCTAAAAGGCCCAGGATAGATTGGATGGCATACAATGTTTCCTTCTAATGAAAAGAACAGCAGTTTCATAGAAATGACCAAACCTTCTATTTATTGTTCCCTAACTTGCCAAAGCTGTGTGCCCAAGATGATCACATCCCTCTGTTTTTTGATAGGGCTAGCACTGAATATGCCTTTCCTCTGTAAATCAGACTACCACCCCTCTTACCAAGATTGTGAATATAAGCTCCTTATAAAATATTGGAAATATTATATTTCTAGGTCTTTTACTTTTTTACGTTTTGTTATATTTTATTCATGCTACTATAGCTTTTAGGAAGAAAAATGTCTTCTCATCTCATTTTACTCATAACTATCTTGAGATTTAGAAAAAAACAAGCCTGCTTCTCTATTTTCTTCTTTCTTGTTCCTTACCCATTAATTTTCTTTCCTGATTTTTCACTGTTGTTCTAATGCATCCTCAGCATTTTTTCTCTTGCCACTCTAAAGATTATATCTCTCAGATGGAGTTAAACTAAAATTGATTTTTTACCAACCACAAGCATATATTGTTTGATTTTTCTTCCTGTTTACACTTCACAAGACTTAAGTGCCTATCACTCAATAAGTAATGTTCTTAGCTACTGCTAATAGCTCAACCTCCTGACCATTAAGATGTTCTCTCTACCATTGCTTCTATAATTCCTTTCTTTGCGCTGTTCCACTGATTTTCAAAGAGCCAGTCTGAGGTAGTGGTTAAGACACCAGGCTAGAAATCAGGACACCGTGAATTCTAATCTCACTTTATGTACAAAACCAACTGAGTGGCCAGTCACTCCCCCTCAGCCCTAGAAAGCAATGGAAAACCATTTCTGAAAATCTTGCCAAGAAAACTGTAGCATCTAGTCCAGATAGTCATCGGGAGTCAAAGGCGCATACAAATATGAGTCTTAGAGGTCTGATTTGTGCTTTTCTCTATGCTGGGCAATTTCATATTCCCTCCAGTTGTTACTGATACCTTTAGCTCAAAGTCTTATTTTTATGTGGCTTATTATGCTTTCTCTTAATGCAACATGGACTTCAGAAGCAGAGTTTTGTTTTGCTAAAGTATTATTTTGTAGTTACCAATCCAGTTTCTGAATACATAATCCAGTCCCCTGAATACATAATCAAACCCCAAACCAGACTTCGAGCTACCCTAGAACAATTCTGCATCTATATCTGACCTAGCTGTCAAAGTCTGTCATAAAAGTACCGCATAATTACCCATAATTACCCATTTCTGTGGTGAATCATCAAATATCACTATCATAGTATTAAATTGTTATACAGAGCAAATGTTTGTGAGAAAGTCTGATTAAAAACAGAGGTAATAAAATGGCTGTCAGTTATTTTCCTATCAACTGAATTTCTTTCCTTCTTCCCTTCCCTTCCCTTCCTTTCCCTTCCGTTCCCTTCCCTTCCCATGTTCCCAGCAGATGGTATTCATGGAGGTTACCATGGTATTTTCTAGGTGACATTCTAGTGCTTCATAATCTAAAGATTGTTATCAAATAGTCCCTGGGAAAAGAGTTCTGAAGACATATGATCTTGGAATCCCACTCCTAACTTTACTAAGTTAACCATTAACCATTCTTTGTTATGTTCCAACATAGCTATTGAAAACAAATATCTTTCTCTCATACACACACACACACACACACACACACACACTATTATAAATTTGGTGGATATCTCCTCCCATTAATTATATAATTGTTTGAAGCAATGATGTGGAAAATGTTTAATTTTCTGACATTATCCAATAATCCAGCATTCTATGGATGATTCATTGGCACATTTAAAGACAAGATTACACCTGGAACATTGCATACAACTCCCTATTGTGAAATATTTATTTCTGGAAAATTATGGATCAATTCCTGGTACAGCTGAATTCACACATTTCACAAGAAAAATAAAGTATTCTGGAGAACACCAGAATATTATATGAAAATACAGTATTTTGTACACAAGTACTTTAAAGAATTCACATCACTCTCAATAGTCAACTAACATTTTGCTATGAGGAGTCCCAATTGGAGATCCATCTAGACATTTTAATTGCTAACATTAGTTCATATGTTTGATTTCCAATTTGTTTTTACCTTTAAGTGAATAGAATGTTACTAGTTTGTTATTTGCTAATCCTGCTCTCCTTTTTAAAAGTATATAATGAGATCTGTGTGTGGACTAAGGGAGTTGTAGCTGTCTCGAAGTTGTATCTACCTGGCACTAACTCTAGCATTTGGGAAGGTCTGGGAGCTTTCAGAGATGTTGTTCTGTAATTAGTTATGAGAAGTTGAGAAGTTGGGCTCTAGGGATCATTTGGGAGTACTATTCTTGTACTTGTCCTTCTGCTACGCAGTGGCATCTTTGCTGGAGCTGCCCAGTAAGCTTGGTGGTGGATTTTCCCAAACCTATAGTACTGAGAGATAGAGGCATGGTGGCTCAAATAACTTAGTGTCACTTGAGATGGCCTTTGTTCCAGCAGTTCAAGTGCTAGCACTGTGTGGTGGGGTGAACTCCCATCTCTTGCCTCAGCTTCTGCCCACCTAGCAGTTCAAAACTATGTTCTATGTGAGTAGATAAATAGGTACCACTTCAGTGGGGAGATCAGCTGGCTATTTGTGCAGATGGTCAGAATCCTTCTCTGTTTATCTTGAGAGGTGACTTCAGTGGAGGGAGAGGGCCTTGGATGACATTGCAGGAAAACTGCTTGTCTTTCTTTCTGGTGTGCAGCTAGCTCACATCCCGTGACACACCTTGGGAAGCACATGAGCATGAACCAAACAGGGCTAGCAAACAGGCAGCCAAACTACTACTCTGCATTAGCATTGTAATCGCCTGGCTAATATAACATTGACATATGCTAAATAAAATAAGTATTGAGAGATTTCTATCTATCTTCCCTAGGCATGGAGATTGAAGAGTAGTTGCAGCCACCATGACAACCTTGGGAATTACAGCCACCATGACAACCTTGGGAATTACAGCCACCATGACAACCGTGGTCCTGACATCAAAGTCTTAACACACAAAGGAGGTCAGATGTTAGACCTGTTTTTTTTCTTCAGACTGTGGTCACATTATCTGATTTGGGAATCTTGTGATGGTGGGTTCATCTTCTAATTGGTATGGAGTTCTCTTATACTGCTCCTCACTGCAGATGATTTGGTTCACTGCAGGCACCTGATGAACATATTGGATTTCAGAGGAAGCTTAGAAAAATTCCTAAAAATTCTCATTCAAGGTTTTATAGAAACCTTATTCATCTATTGGAGTGACTGGAGTGATGTTGCCTTTGGATTGGATTGTGTCTGTGTGGTCTCTTATTCTTCTCCTCAGTTTCCACCCACAACCTCCCTTTGGGGAGTTAAATTGTAAAGAAACTGGCTACTCTTAACATTATTTAATATCTACAATATAACAACATTTATGTAACACTACTGCAGCTTAAGCTGCACTGGTTACTGTTTGGCTGCTGGGTAGAATTCAAGGTGCTGGTTGTCATCTATAAAGCTCTTCCTGGCACAGGGTCAAAATATCTCCAATTGTCTCTGCCTGCTCAAGGAGATTAGACAGGATTGGCATGCTCTGGATTGTCCATTAAACAGTGCCACTTTGCAAGATACAGGAAATATGCATTTTTCTTTTTAATTTCATGTTTTATTTGCAGTTTTCCTTTCACTCCATACATATTTTGTGGACAGTGCATTGACTGGGTCAATGCCATTTTTAAACAATGCTAACAATGCTAATACAAATAAGTATATATAATCCTTATCTTCCAACTTCAACAATACCATTATCTCGACTTCCAGTCTGGCATTGGGGCGGGATCGACATAGGGGAACAGGGTTCTGCATCCCAACTTCGAATCTTCTTTGTTGCCCCCCCCCCCAAGAGACGGATGTCACCTTGTAGGGTGTCAG
>JANHFL010001751.1:18513-33002 GCA_032468155.1 Oxyrhabdium leporinum | reverse complement strand
AGGTAGTATAATCTCTGCTGGGCCCTTTTGACCAGTGCTGCAATGTGAGTGCCCCAGGTCAGGTCCTCTTTTATGATGACACCCAGAAACCTAAAACTGCCCACTTGCTCCACTTGGTCTCCATTGATAAACAAGGGCTGGATGTGTATGTGTGAGTGTGTATGTATATATATGTGTATAGGTTCATATGTAGCAATGAAGGTCAATATAAGGTGGTATAAGCACATGCACACACAAATACCTATTGTCTATGAAAGCATGAAACTATTGCAAAATACTCCTCTTGGATGTTACACATATATCCAATATTGAACTGAAATATGAGAGTCAAATTTTAGAATTAGCTTTTTCCCATTCTGACTCTGGAAAATGGCAATCCGAAGATAAAAAGACTTAATCCTAAAAGCTAAGAGATGTGTTTTGTGAAAACAATCCCATCCCATAATTCTATTTCTAAAGAAATATTGACATGCTTTTTAGAAAAAAAATATACCTGTGTACATTGATGAATGCCTTGGTTGGCAAGCATATTTTAAGAGACAACCCTGGCTATCAGCCTTATTAAATAATATTTATAATTACTTCTGTTATAGTGCCAATCTGTGGGTTTCTGAGCTAATTGATTAATCAGATTCAGATGAAGTACTTTTTCATAATATTTTTTTTTAAATTGCTTTCCCCACAATGTTGTAATCTTTTCAGGATGCTTCTTTCTTTTGGTGGACTATAGCCAGTAACAACATATTGTAGCCTTTGTTCCCTATGTTACTAGTTCTGTTGATGGTGTCTCCAAAGGTTAGCAATTTGACATTCTTCTACTTTGGATAACCATACATTCCTAGCTAAGCCTAAGTGACTGTACTAAAGCATTGTCTCCAGTGTCTTTCTCCATAATCTGTTCTCCCACCAAAATCTTTCCAGAAAAGCTCTAAGATTCTCAGGCAAGAGTGAAGTGCTGAAGTATTGTTTTTGTGGAAGCATTGGTGCCCCCAGCAGTACTCCTGAACAGCAGGGATTCCCATACAGCAAAAAAGAAAAAAAAGCTTTTGCTAGCTAAAATCGTAGGTGCTTCCAATTCTTTAAAGCTAAGCCTCCATATCTAGTTGGAGTACTAAGCAGGAGTAGGACTGTGAGATAGGTTATCATGAACTTCAATACAACTACATGTTATAACAAATGAAGAACAGGAAAAATCATCACATAATTCTGGCATGTTATGTCCCTCCATTTTCAGGATTTATTATTATTATTATTTAATGACCTAAACCCAGGCTACCTCCATTCTTCATCTACTCTCTTGTCTGGTCTAAAGGCACAGGTAGGAACGGTAATCCTTTAACCTGGTTTTCTATCTTCAAATTTGAGCCTCCTTCACCCCAAACCACTTAAAAGAGTGTGTGTGCTTGCAACTTTCTTTCTTTTTGATTTTCCTTTTAAAAAAAGTATTCTGAATTCCTTTACTTATTTTCTCTTCTTATTTTCAAAATGCCATTTTCAAAATAAATTATTTGAATAGTTTCATTATTTTGTTCTTTATATGTAAAAATAGACCTCTTTTAATTAATAAGTTAGTGTATGATAATTAGGTTCAATTCACCATAACACCCTTTTGTCACTATTTAAGAATTTCTCAGTGAATATGTATTAGAAGATGTTTGAAAATGCTCTTGAGGATATTAGGTAACATAACCTGTGGCTATAACAGGTTTCAAAATTACCAAAAATCAATTATCATCAATGTCTTGTTACAAGTAGAAATTAAAGAAAAATGTGTCCCTAATTGTCAGACCATAATTCAGGTTGGATTATATTTTACATTAATGTTCAACTGAGTTAAGGCCTGGCAGGTTTCAATCCCTTGTTTTAAAAAGACAGGGCATCTTTTCCTTACCCTTCCAGAGGAAGTAAAAGAGTTTCCCAAAGAACTTTAACTTTATTAAAGTTTCTTATCTTCTACTTTAAAGTAAATAAACAAATAAGCAAAATTTACCCCCTGTGGTTTCCTTCTTTTACTTTCTTCTCACTTTCTGGAGGATGGGTTCTCACATTTAATTCTTAATGACTCTGTGAGCCTAAGAATAATAGAATAACCAGAGTGGCACAATGGTTAGAATGCAGTACTGCGGGCTACTTCTGCTGATCACTGGCTGCCAGCAATTTGGCAGTTTGGGTCTCACTGGCTCAAGGTTGACTCAGCCTTCTATCCTTCCGAGGTCGGTAAAATGAGGACCCAGATTGTTATATATATATATATGCTATTGCTATAACAGAGTTGGAAGGGACCTTGAAGGTCTTCTAGTCCAAACCCTGCTCAAGCAGGAGACCCTCTACCATTTCTACCAAATGCAACCCCTACTCAAGCAGAAGACCCTCTACAAGAAGAGATTGAACAAATTGTTGTCCAATATCTTCTTAAAAACCTCCAGTATTGGAGCACCTACAAGTTTCAGAGGCAAGACATTAATTGTTCTAATTACTGTAGTCATGTGGTTGCCTTGGTTTTCTATTGTTATCAAACGATTTGAACTTTGTATCAGTAGTTACAAACATGAATTTGGGAAAACTCCAGGAGACAATGGAGGATAGGGGAGCCTAGTGGGCTATGGGCTTTGGAGTCATGAAGAATCAGATATGGTTAGTGACTGAACAACAACAACATCATTAGCTGATTTTGAAGACTCCCAGATTATGCATAAAGTTCAAGGTTTCCATTAACCCAATCAGTTTACACTACAGATTTGTCTTCTAAGATGAGTTCTCCTGAGATATAAGTTCTTTTTAAGAATATGAATTCATTTTTCAGAATGAAGAATCTCAGGTTGATTTCCTCTAAGGACCAAAGATCACTTTCTGGCTTTAAATAAGCAATGGCTCAGTCCACCACTACCCCTGCCCCATCTCACTAAAGCCAAAGTAAGGTTTCCCTCATAATGGTTTAGCAAGTTATATAAACTCAGTCATTACTGTCAGTAAATCTTGATTTATGGTTTAGTATATTATGTCAACTCAGCTAATTGTGTTCATTCACCAAATCAAGATTAAAGCAAATCATTGTTTAGTGCTATTTGTGAATTCAATCAATACTACTAACAGCTATGCTAGATCGTCAAAGAGAGTTCTAATCCAGGCAATGTTACAGATATAAATCATTAGAATAGCATTCTCTTATCTTCGTGTTAAACAGCTGAATATAGATTATAGTTCACCTTAATAAAATGCCAAATAGTTTTTTAATCAACAGTTTTATAACTTTTTTATCTTTGCAAAACAAAGGAGCTATAGAAGATAGTTCTTTCCTTTGAAGAAGATACAGCTTAATGTAAGCAGTTTGGGTCGGGTTTCTCCCCCTCCTATTAGCCAGCTCAATGTGGGTAAATTACAGCCTTGTATTGCTTGCTCTTGAAAATGAAGCTGCCAAAGAAACTTTAATTACAGTGCTATTATCTTGTGGTACTAAGATAAGTTTAGCATCATAAATTATTCTAATATATTAGAATTTTGACACAAATTGACAAAAGGGAGTAAATCAGGATTGTCATCTTAGACTTTGTCCACTATTATGACAAAAAGATGATAACCCATACAGTATTAGGTATTGCAAAACAGAGTTGCTGTAAAAGATAGTTCTTTCCTCTGACGAGCTTAATGTAAGCAGTTTTGGTTGGATTTTTTTTCCTATTAGCTAGCTCAACATGGATGAATTACAGCCTTGAATTGAATACTCTTGAAAATAAAACTGCCAAAGACACTTTAATTACAGTGCTACTATTTTTTGCTACTAAGATAAATTTAGCATCACAAATTATTCTAATACATTAAAATTTTGACACAAATTGACAAAAGAAAGTAAACCAGGATTGTGATCCTACATTTTGCCACTATTGTGACAAAAAAAGATGATAACCTGTGCAGTATTAGATATAAAAAACAGACTTCAAACCATTACCTTGAGCACCTTGAATTTCTTCCTAATGCAGTTATTGAATTTCTGATTTATTTGGTTTGTGTTGCTGCTTCTTCAAATTATTAGAAGGCATCTCTAGGGGCCTCTAAGAATGATTTAATATCATTATTTAAGATAAAAAACTTGTATTCTGAAAGATTCTATGTTCCAAATAATAATCATAAACAGTCTTATGATAGGTTCTTCAATCTAGTAAAATTTACTTGCTACAGAATGGACTTAGATTTTTGGTGTATTTTTGCAATGAAACTGAAATTTGTCGCTGGACACATTAATTTTATTTTGAGTACAATACAATCATTCAATACTTCTATATATTTGTGTGTGTGTGTGTGTGTATATAATATATCCAGGCTCAAAAGTTTAGGTAAAGTGCTTTTATTGCAGTTGCAACAAAATTCTTATAATAATGAAGATAGCCGCAGATCATAATTTATGGCATAGGTCAGTCTCAGGGATAACTCTTGAGTCTCTTTCACTTAAACATAATTATGAAAGTTTTTCCTCCTATTTGTCAGTTTTAAAAACTGAGGATAATCATTTAATATCATTATTTAAGATAAAAATCTTGTATTCAAGATTCATCAGTTATTGACAAGTATGGGTTACCTGATCTAAAAAGATGTAGCAATGCAATAATTAAATATCATTCATGTTACTTTGTCTGCGAAGGTATGTATTGCAGAATTGATTTTTTGTTAGATTTAAAATTTGAAGTAATGAATAACATCATCCCATAGAGATTATATTATTACCAATAATTGCTTTATTCCAACTTGGAGGATATCAGCTGATCTTTATTATATGGAAAATAAATAATCTCTTCTTCAACAGAGCAATCTATCTCAGCCAAATTTGCAGGAAAGACAGAAGAGTAGATTTAGCAGAATGCTTCCCTTGAGCTATCTGAAGCAAAAATATGTAATGTCATGAAAAACCTCATCAGGGACTCCTTTGTTAGAAAAGTGGCTGGCGATATAAAACAACAGGAGATGGCCTGCGAGTTATTACTTTCTGAAATCCATAAATCAGAAATGACTCATAAAAGAACAGAAACTATAGGATACAAGGAAAGAAATCTTAGTTTTTCACAGTATTCAACCAACAATTATTTATTTGAATTAGATATACAAATAAATACATGAAAACATTGGCAGATTTTTCAAAACTCTCCATAATTCTGATTTATGCTTGTGGAAGCAAGCAAATAATACATATGCAAAATCCACCTGGGAATTAAGTTCTCCATAGCAAGTATTTTGTTAAAAACAGCAATAACTTTTCCAGCAAGTTGGTAAACATGCAGCTGCAAACAGTCATTTCCTTTCTGTATACTTAACTGCTTCCCTCTCTACACTCCACTACTATACCATTCCAACTACTACCACTCACAAGTCACAAAATATCCAATTAATCTCAAATGCTCAGAATAGTTTATTCACAGAACCACACATGGTTGCCTCAAATGTTTCAGCAAAACATAGATGTTTTGTCTGAAGCCTAGAATACTCATTTTGAGGCTGGAACACATTTAAATAAAGATATTTTGTACATTTCTAAATAGTTCAGTGTAAAACACTGTCATCTGCAGAAAGGTCAAAACAGGCACATTGGGGAATCATGACGCAAGCTTTATTTATTTATACAATTCTGATCCCACCTAACTTCAGCTGATTCTAGGCAGTTCACAATAAGAGTAACATAAAAATAACAAAATTCAAAAATTAACTGGAACTTGTACATAACTACAAATTGCTCACAAGATAATCAAAAACAACAACAACCCAACAAAGCAAAACAGAGAACATCACAAACAGGGAAGTTCCATTTACTCTATTCCATGGCTTGGGTTAATAGCCAAATTTTCTGGAAGTGTGGAGATCTCATAACAAACCTAATTCCAGATGGCAGGTATAGAAAATCATGTCTACAGAAAAGCCATGCTTCCATGCTTCAAAAAAAAACCTGATACTATTTAATTGAAAGGCTCCAGTATATGCCCACTTCGCTAGATTTTACTGGATGACCACAAATCAAGGGAAATAGGTGGTCCCTTAAAAAGCTAGTCTGTGCACCATGTACAGTTTTATAGGTAATACCTTGGATTGCACCTAGAAACACACTGGCAACCAGTGCAGCTCATGGAACAGAGGTGATATGTGGGCATTCTGAAGTAAGTCCATCACTACTCATATTACTGCATTCTGGACTAGTTATAGCTTTTACATGGTCTTGAAGAGGAGTCCCATGCAGAGAACATTGCAATAGTCATGCTACAAGATGAGAAAGACATGAATAAGTGAAGGACAGACTGATCCAGGAAAGGATGTACCTTGAACATCAGATGGAGCAGAGCAAGAGCTCTCTTGGACACATCTGCACTTACTTTTTAAACTGTGAGCGTAAACAAAACTCAAATTGCAAACTATCCTGGCTGGGAAGTGCAACCCCCCCCCCGTTCAGGAGTAGAGATGGAAAGTCCCCAGATATAGGTGGTTCCAACAGCCATGGTTACTTGGTCTTAATAGGATTGATTCAGAATTGATGTCTCCCAATCCAGGTATGGAAACAGAACTTTGACAGCCTGAATTGGCTAACCTGGAGTTAAAAATTATAATTGGATATTATCAGTATGCTGATGATATGAGACCCCAAACTGGTGGATAGACTCACACAGTGATTTCATGTAAATGTTACACTGGAGGGGAAAGAGTATTGAACCAGTAGCACCCCACAAAGGATTGGGCTTGGATCATGACATCACTTCTGCCAACTTGCCTGTTTTTAATCCCTATATATATATAATTTGCAGAAGAAATTATTTACACAAAGTGATGATAAGATTGTGTGAGTAATGTCTGCTGTACATCATACATAGGTCATACAAGGGCCATGTCTTTACTCCAGGATGCAAATCATAAATCAGGACCTCATTTTATTTATCTTCATTACTTAGATGACAATTTAACATATTTCCTTCACAGACAAAGGTTAAAACAAAAGCTTGTTAAATAAACTAATAAAAAACAAAGGCCTTTTTGATGGTCCCAAATCAAAATTACTTTGCATGTGGGATTACTTAGAAATGTGAAGTGATTCACTGTAGAGTCATATAAGCTTTTTTTTTTCATAGCTAACAGGTTTCTTTCCATCTCTTTCAAGGGACCAGTATTTTATCTCAGATGAAGCAGCCTGGAATCTGTCACAAATTATTCAAAATAAAATTGCTTCACCATTGCCAAGACCCTAAATTTATTTTAAGCCTGTTCCGAATGAATTTCTAATATCTTACCACTTCATCTTCTCAGTGTGTTCTCTATACCATCGCTTGCTAATTTCTGAATTGAATGGTTTTCCCCCTTTATTTTTTAAAATTAAGGCATAGGCCCATCTGTTCAATTCCATGCTGAACAGTATTTATGAGGAGTTGATTGAACACAGTAGATAAAAGAATTCTCATCAGATGTCTGTGATAACTCTGCTTCTCAGGAAACAAACTTTTGTTCTAAATTAAACCAAGATTATTTTTGTTGTAATCTGTATGGAAAGTTAGTTTGGCTCAAAGGAACAACTAATACAATAAAGTGGAGTTTTCCCCTATTATTAATATACTTACATAGAGCATTATGTTCTTTTCTGGCAATTAACAGTGCAGGAAAAGCATAACAGGGTGATATAATATTCTTTCACATGTAAAATGTCTTATCTAAAACTATCGGTCTTGCCAGACAATGTAGAATAACATTCTGCCAGATGGATCAAAAGTATAAAATTGTTGAAGATAAACTCTGTCTGCATTTCAGCTGTATGGACTTTCCCAATTCCAGTTTTCTTCACGATTAGAATGCTATTTACTTATTTGAAACAGGACAATTATTTTACATATTTCAACATATCAATGAATTACTCTGCATGTTGAAAATCAATACAAGTCAAACATTCTAGATGGCAAGTAATGTGACATAAAAGCTTGCTGTGTTTCATTACATGTAATGAAATGTGTTTCACAAAATCCATGGGTAGTTGACATCTAGAGATACTTCTCAATGTCCCTCACATATCACTTGCATCTAGATTAAACTTCTTTTGAAACAAATGTAACATTGCAACATTTTATCATTATATTAATTCCTGAAAGCTTAAAAGTAGATAATTAAAATCATTTACATTTTTTTTCCTCACTGATTTCTCTCTACATTAAGCAGATAAGTGATTTTGACGTAGTGGTATCTTTATAAGACATTTTATAAATTCTTGGCAATACTGCTTAATGCACAGAGAAGCTAGGATGTTTTCAGCATTATCTGAAAGAACTTGCCTATGTCCATATGTACCACAGGATATGACATTTATGGATGAATACTGTCACATTGTTTTAAACATATGGTAGACCCCATAATGCTGTCTCGGCAAGGATTAAAATTTAATGAACCTTTGTACTTTCTCATATGCTGTGCAGCATTCTTCCCCTTGTTTATCATGCAATTAAAGCAATGCTTTAGAGATTACAGCTGAGAGAAAATCTTGCTGCCAACAATGTAGAAGAGAATTACATCACATATGTCACCTTTACCCATGACAATAAAGAGTATTTTAAAGCTTGGTTGCTTGGTTACCATGGCCATAGCTTTACACATTATTTGATATATTTGACCAAATTCATTGCCCTTGGATCCCTTCTTTTATTCTCTATTTCCAGGTTTAAGCTATTTTACCTTTATAGTTCACTGAAAGAGTATGAGTGCACAAGTCTTTTAGTCACAATGAACAAAAACTTTTGAAGCTTTCTAGTTTCAGAAAATTGGTACCATATTCATACTGAAGCTTTGTCTGAGATTTTGCTTTGAAGCTGTGCAATACTGTGCTTTCTTTCAATGCTTTTGATATATTCTTTTTCATTTGGTGCTTCTGGATTAAATTTATCTGACAAATAATATGCATGTATTGCAAATACACAGAAATATTTTATGCTACTTTTACCCTTCAGATTTTCAAAAACAGCCTTTAGTTAGAAATTACTAAGTTACTGACATATCTATGGTTCTTTAGTCACCCTCACCTATTTCTTACATGAAATGAGCTTAAAACCAGCATTTACATAAATGTATACATATGTCTTTCCTTTTATTCTGCTTTTAATAAAGTAACAAAGCATGAGTTTCAGCAATCTAAATCATAATAACTGTCACTAGGTATATTTGTGGTATCAACAGTTTGTTGGTTGGATGTAGTACATATTAGCGAATATACTGTCTTAGAAAGGAACAAGTATCTGAAAGTCACCTCAGTTTTGGGTTTAATAGGTGAATTATTTTTTTTTAGAAATTAGGGTAAAGCAATAATTTACTTGTTTCTTCTTTACCTGTTTGCAGTGTAGCATCTACCACTTAATAAGAACCAATTTATATTTTTGAAGACACATCTAAGAATGTATCATATATACATATGATTACCTTATTTTCTTTCCCTTCCCTGTTTTTCTGGATTCTACCCTATTTATCTGATGAGGAATTCTTATAACTTCAGGTGTTTGTTATTATTCTGTAAACATTCAGTTATAAAGTAAAATTGATACTGGTTTATATATGCATATTTTCCTTGACCAATGCAGCTGCTGTTTAAACAAAAACATTGAGAAACGATAGCTATTCTTCTTTTGTATTTCTTTTGCTTTCATTGTTCTGATCATTTGTTGTTTTTAAAATAACTGTAATCTTTTAAAAATGTTGACATGATCTGGGCATGTAATTCCTTGTGTGCATTTAATGAATGTGTCTTATAAAAAGTGTCACTTCCATAAAATGGTTCTTAGTGCAATAATTTCTGCTGATGTACACCTTGTAGTATATACTATATTTTTCATCAGGAAAACTTCATCAAAATGTTTGGAAGGGGGCCTTTAAGAAAATCCTTTATTTATTTTTTTAAATTTAATCATTGTTTCAAATCAATCCACAGTTCTCACTTAAGGCACAAATGATCACCTTGTGTTATCCTATTTCAGACATGTTATGAGAAGACCTATTTCTCTGATGATGGCTCTAATCCTGGGAAAAATGAAAGGAAAAACAAGAAGAGAACAACCAGCAACAAGGCACTCGGTGACAGTGGCAACTATTGGAATGGACCAGGTTTGGGAATATTATCCCAAATATTCAGAGGTGTCAAACTCAATTTCATTGGGGCAGCATCAGGGCTGTGGTTGAATTCAGGGGGCCGTATGGGCGTGGCCGACGAGATGGGAATGGCCAGCTTGACGCCACTCACTGGGCATGATCAACTGGATGGGCATGGCCAGCTTGACGCCACTCCCCAAACTGCTGGCATGTTTCCTCTTTGCATTGGGTAGACCTGGCTGAACTCACACTGGCTCGATGTTTCCTCTTTGCATTTGGTAGACTGGGCTGAAACTACACTGGCCCAATGTTTCCTCTTCATATTGGGTAGACCGGGCCGAAGTGATGCGGGCCAGCCCTTACATTTTCCAAGATGGCCCTGTGGGCCGGATCCAACCACATCGCAGCCCGCATCCGGCCCACGGGCCTTGAGTTTCCATAACTTGTTGATTTTGCTTTTTTATATGCAATGAGTGTTTATGAAACATATTTTGAATTATCAAACATACTATGTTTGTATATAGGTCTGTGTGTCTATGTTCAGAATAAATAACTACAATGACAATGTGCAGAATAGCCTTCAGAACTAATTTAGAGCTTTAGTACTGAAACAACAATAGAGTCCAGATATCTATGGATTTTTCTATTTTTATTTTGACTTTGTAATATATAGCAGAAAAAAAAGCAGAGGATCTGTCTCCTACAAAACAAGAAAGCACTCATTTCTAAAAGTTTTATTAAACAAAGCAAAACAAAAGCTTGCTCTGAGAAAACAGGGACCAATATAATAATTATAAAGAGGTGCTTCAACTTTAATTCAGCCGGGACTTCTGCATGTACAGATAATTTGTTCACTCACTCAAATTTTCATTCAGAACGACAATTTAGTTTAATGGGCAGTTATTAGTTTGAACAAAGGTATGTCCAATATCAGACAAAATAAGGTCTAGCAGAAGTTCCAAAGACAATAGAATTTCTCAAATTCTACTTCCAGCAACCAGGTGTTTACAGCAAAGTTGGTGCAAGACAGATACATTTTAAAAATGGTACATGAAATAAGAATCAGAGCTAGATTGCTCTGCAACCAGGTTATAGTTTAATCAGCCCCTACAGATCACATAGTGAGAGGATAGAGTGGAGAGAGAGTGTTTGTGAAGTATTGGAAAAATTAGACATTCTTTGAGGAGCTTGGGGAAAGAAAATTAGCATCTTTCAATAATCTTCATTTTGAAGAGAGGGAAAATGTGTATAACATTTTAAAATAAACTCATCATTCATTAATGCTACAGACTAATACAGAAAAATCCAGCATGAGTCAAGATGGAATTCAGGGCTAAGAAAAATATGGATAACTACAAAGTTAGAATCAATGAATTTAATGTTTCCCTATAGTAACACAAAGTAATGAGGTTGTACAAGGTGAAAGTGGTGCTTAAAAAGGTATTTCCCAAAACATGTTAGTTCAATGTAAGCACATTTTTAAATAATTAAAATAGGCCCATCTTTTGGAAGCCTCACATGACTTTTTCAAGGCTGTCCCTGTTTATCTGCACATGGGTTTTTGCATATACAAGGGTTTATAACTGCCTTGTTTAGTGACCATTCAAAGTTGCAACAACACTGAAAAAAACTTTATGACCTGTCCTAGCATTTATTACCATTTCAGTGTACCACAGTGATGTGATCAATGTTTGATCAACCACTTCATCACTAGCTTTTAATAATGGATGAGCCAGAAGTAAGATTGCAAGTTGTGGTCATGTGATGTCTCACTTAGCAACCTATGGTGACTTGCTAAAGAACCAAATGGGAAGTGACATCTTAGGGCCTGTCAGGGTAATGTGATGTTTTGCTTAGCAATGGGGTTGTCATTTCCAGTTGTGATTGCTAAGTGGTCTCTATGTTTACTCTCCTAGGAATGGCACTGAACAAAAGCTTTAATGCTCACTACAGTTTAAATTTCATACAGATTTTCCTCTCTTCAAAATGAAAGTTCCTGAAAGGGTACTTCACATAATATTTATTTCTCTTAACAGCACATTCATTGTATACTCAGTCAAAATATGCCATCTGTTATCCTGAAAATCATATGTATCTGAACAATAAAATAATCAATTATGTAATGTTTTTGAAAACCACTGGTAAGTTTCCACATATTTCTTTAATGCAGCTTTATAAAGTGAGGCCTTCGTATAAAATAATTATTTGTTGATTCCTAAGAAGCTGTGCTCCATATCAAACACAGTTTTAAAAATATATTTTGACTCATTGATTTATGTTCATATTACCAAATGAAAAACAAACATACCCATGAGCTAACAAAAAGAAGAAAATAAAACTGTTAACAACTTGTGTGTTTTAATTGTTCATCTTTTGGATCAGAGTAAAATAGATATCTTCTTAACATAAGAGAGATACCGAGAAGCAATAGGAAATGCCAACACATAAGCCCCAAACCTGCTTTTATTTAGAATGTGTTAATATTATACAATGCAATTTGTAGAAATTGATCAGTCTACTCTATATACCAGCTTTAAATTTAATTATAACACATTGCCACAAATATAACATAGCATTACTTAACGGCCAGAGCTATAATTTTAAAAGGAAGAAAGTCTAGCTTACAAGCAAAGGCTCTTGTTGCTTCTATTGCTTCTGGTGATGTTTTGCTTGTTGTTTTCTCATTGTGTATGTTGTTTCATTTTCTTCCCTGTTATCCTACTTTCTATACTGGTGAATGAATATTATTTTGTATAGCATTGCTGGGATGATCAGATATTGAACATTAGATCATGAATGTATGCAGCCTGCATTGATGTTAAAAATTGAGGCAAGATTCTTGGGAAGTACAGGTTGATATGCAGACCTAATACCCTAAGAAAAAAAAAGGTGATAAAAGTTTAGGACTAATAATTAGAACATATCTAAAGACAAAATTTCCTCAGGAGAAAAGACTCACTTGGGAGTGTAGTGTTACTTTCATGACTTGACACCTCCTCTCTCCCTCCCTCTTTCTCTTCTCCTCCTACTTCTCTTCCAATAATTTTTAATACAGTAATTTTTAACAAAGTCAAAACCATAAGATAAAATAAAGATAGTAAAGAAAAATAATAGTGAGTGAAAAAAGAAATAGAAAAGAAAAAAGAAATAGAAGTAGAAGAAAAGAAAAGGAAAAAGAAAGAAAAGGAAAAGAAAAGATGAAAACAAAAAGAGAAAAGTTATAAAGAAATGACTTCCATTCTTCTAGTTTATTGTTGATAGTAGCTTGATTATTTATCTGCTTCCTTAGTAACACAGACCAGCAGACCCTTGAATGGATATAAATCTAAAACAAAACATTGAAATAATACATGAGCATGCTGATGGAAATAATTAATGAGTTGGTAGAAAGCTAGTTTGACAAATAAGCTGACAAGGTATAATATAATTCTTCACACCATGCTGTTTATTTCACTATTTGTTTTATAGGATTTATAGTTTCTAGTAAAATGCAATTTCTGTGTCAATTCTATTATAAAATCACTAATGAATTCCAGAGGTTCTTAAAGTTTATGATCAATATTTCTCCTAATGAGAAGCGGTATTCCAGTGTGATAATTTCTATTCCATAAAGATAATGATGTGTAAAATGCCACATCATTAATTAGTATAGCTCTGATTTAATTAGAATGTTGAAAATTGCTACCTATTTCTCATCACAATTGTTACCCTATTATACAGTATATTCATAATCATTTGGGGATGGTCATTTGCTAGGTGCCCTAAAATATCTTTGGAAGCTCTGAAATGAAACTGCTTAAACATGTGATACAACTAACAGAGTTCAACTGAACAAAAATATCCTTCATACATAGCAGAGTGCAAAGTCTAGCAAAAGTTTTCAAATAAAAACCTGCTTTATTCCAATCTGTTAATTGATAATTGTATATTACATTAACTTTTGTCTTACAATCTATGGTATATTGTCACATTTAGGAGTTTATACTTACAGGACTTTAAGATCCAATTACTCAAAGTAATCAAGTAATTTGTATGTTGTCTAACTAACTGGTAACAAGGTGCAAGGAAGAAAATTATGCATACCACATATTAATATGTAATAGCAAATGTTGCTATTTGACACAGTTAATAATATAAAGGTAAACAGTGGGCCTCTGATTCTTAAAATTAAAATGAAAAGATTTATGCTGGCATGCCGCTTGTAATTATAACAAGTATTGATGCAATCAGTAGGAAAGTCCAATTTGAGGCTGCTTTAATTGCAGTAGTTATGAATATTAATTTTCCTGAACCCTAATGGAAAACTGAGAAATTGCCAAAAATATCATAGTTAATTTTATTTTATTTATTTATTTTCACATTTATATACCGCCCCATTCCGAAGACTCGGGGCGGTTTACAGCTTATAA
>JANHFL010001750.1:166885-178408 GCA_032468155.1 Oxyrhabdium leporinum | reverse complement strand
TCTGACTCTGAAGGCAGCTGATAACTGTCAGACGGCCCTGGCCCCAACTCTGCCTCTGATGCAGAGCACTCGTCAGAGCCTTCTCCAGACTCCAGGACTGGCACATGTTCCTCCCCAACCTCCTCACTGTCCAAATCTGCCGCCAGCTCTGCTGGCCACTGGTGAGCCACAACAGAACTATTACATTAAATTCTATTTATTTTCCTATCAGTAATTTCTATTTCCTTAGTTTATGATGCTCAAGTGATTGCAAACTTAACACGAAGGTACTGATGCTGATATGCTCTTACAAAACAATAAAAAGAACATGTTAGCACTCATGTTTGATGTTCAGTTCAGCTGCGTTATGACTCACTACATTATTCCTTATGGGAACAATTTTTTTGGTACTCAACATACCCCCTAGAAACAATTAACGAGTACTGAGGTACTATGAGTACTGAGGTACTGTACTATGTCTGATCATTATATGAACCGTCAGAAATGTGAATACCACATGGACCAAGAAAATGTGAAGCACATTCCTAAGAAAGATGACTAACTAATTATTTGCAATGATCTCTACAGAGGAGCATCTAGTTAAACTACTGCAACTGAACAAGAAAGAAAAGAGTTTCCAGAAAATGGGGTTTTCTCTGAACTTCATTAAGATGTTAAAGGGGAAAAAAAAGCACCCTTTATTATATGCTTAATGTACTACTTTTTGTTCCAATGAGCTACACTTGATAAGCATACATACTAAAATGTATTATGTGCATTACAGTCTTAAATACTCTTATTATATGGACTGAACATAGGAGATCTCAACAAAACTCCAATTCAATCCTTGAATTTGGTTACTGTCTCATTTTTCCTTCCATATCAGAGCAGATATTTAAAAATGGTGACTATGTTCCAGTGAATTTGCTGGGAAAGGTTAGATGTTTATATTTTGTTAGATAGGACTTTTCACAAAAAAATATAGTTGAATTTTCATGACTAGAGTTAGTTCATTTAAATATTTCTGTCTCAAGAATTCTCTCCTCCTATTGCCAAAGCTGGGATAGAGTAAACATGAGTATAGACTACAAAATATTGTCTGAAAATAATTCCATAAATTCACATTTAATAAAAATAGCAGAGAACATCATACTTATATATGAAAATATATTTAAAAATATCAACTTAATATTAAATTAGCTTTTAAAAACAATAGGTAATCTAACCAACTAGGGCTAATACATACTTACATGAATTCTCCCATCTTTAATGGCAGGCCCTTCCTCAGCTAGTCGAAGAATAAATAGCCCCATATTATACTCTTTTCCTCCACGAAGGCTAAATCCAAAGCCTCGAGGACCTCTCTCCAGTTCTACTGGATAACAACCAGGATTCTGCCCAAATAACAGAGTATGCAAATTAAAATTATATTGGGAAAGACTTTCAACACTTTGTTAGAAAAAAATCAATTTCAAAGAAATTTTATCCGATTATTAATGTAATGATATTTGCTGTGTTTGACATAGTAATACCTGTACTAATTCCACCTGTAAATTCTACTTTCCCTGTAGCAATAGCAATAGCAAGTAGACTTATATACTGCTTAATAGTGCTTTACAGCCCTCTCGAAGTGGTTTACAGAGCAGCATATAGCCCCCAACAATCTGGATCCTCATTTTACTGACCTCGGAAGGATGGAAGGCTGAGTCAATCTTGAGCCAGTCAGGATCGAACTCCTGGCAGTGAGCAGAGTTAGCCTGCAATACTGCATTCTAACCACTGCGCCACCACAACTCTGTAAATTTTAGAAAGCTATTACTTGCTGTTCCGAAAGAATATAAACTTGGTCTTTTATGTTTTTCCATAACTGATGCATGAGCAAAAATTCAGTTCAAAAATCCTGGCTGATGTCTTTGATAACATCTTATTCCTTTTTTCCTCTGTTACACATGGACATTTAGAATACTGAATTTATTCTACTAAATATTACACATTAAAATTTCAATGCATAACAAAAGAAAAATGGGGAAATAATGTTAGGTATAAAATAAAATGACGTAAGCATCTAGACTGATTTATAGTGATCAAATTCCATGGGATCCATTGAATCCCATCTTCAAGAACTAATATACCATGTGGTGAAGGCTTTTGCATCCTAAGGACACTATGACTTAATAGTGCTGAAAGTGTATTCTCCCAGAAAAATCACTCATCATAGTCAAGTCGCAGATTAGGGGTAAGCTAAATATGATTCATTGAAGAAGGAAATGGTAAACTACTCCAGTATTCCGCCAAGAAAAACAGATATTCATAAGCAGGACAATGTTAGAAGATGACCCCCTTCCCCCCAAGTTGGAAGGTATCCAGTAAACTGCTGAAAAATATAAATAGTCTACGATGTGGTTGGAGTACAGCCAAAAGCATATCAGATGCTGTACTGTCCAAGAGCAAAAAGTGTGATGCTACAAAATAATTCAACTAAAGCAAACTTTAGTTCCAAACATGGAAATGCCAAGATTAAATATTGACATTTTGGGAATTAATGAATTGAATGAGTAACTTTATATCAGAGGAACATCAGATCTTTTACTACGGACAAATAGAGAAGAAGAAGAAATAGAGTAGACATTATGGATAACAAAAGGAGTGTGTGTGTGTGTGTGTGTGTGTGTGTATCACCGCTGAAAAAATTGGATTAAAATTCAATACAAAGAAGATCATAGAACAACCAGCTTTAGCATTGATAATAAAGATATTGAAGTGGTGGATAGCTTTTGTGTCTTAGGATCAATCATCTACAGTAAAGAAACAAGTAGTCAAGAAATATGACAGAGACTATCACTTGTTAGAACACCCTTGAAAAATAATCAAATGCTATGAGGTCTCCATACATACAAAGATCAGAATAGCACAAGCCATGCTATTCCAGGTGGTGTTCTGTTTTATACATAAATTTTATTAAATGCATTTTTAAAAGAATGAAACAATTCAAACAACTATTGAAAGTGAAAAGGGACATAAAGTAAGTTTAGAAAAAAGTTCAAAGAAAGACTTGGAAAAAAGAAAGAAAAAAGTTATAAAGTGGCTTCTGATTTTCTAACAGTTACAAGTATATGTATACTTTATCCCCCAAGATTATAAAATAGTTTTCTCCTTTCCATAGTTTACCCTTTGAAATAATAATATCAGTTTTTTCTTTTCTCAAATTCATAAGGGATTTCCAGTGAGTAATAAACACAATTTTTCTAAACACGTCAATTAAGGATTTATGCTAATTCTGTCACCTTTACCAGCCCTTCCTCCACTGTAGATATTTCAGAGTCTTTTCGTTTTTGTGCACATAATAATCTTGCAGCAGTTATAAACAGAAACAATCTTCCATAACTCTTTTCTATTTATATATTTCCATCTTATCTCGTTTTTGTGTGATAAAACTAATAAAATATCTAGAAGCAGAAGATAAAAACTATCTCAGCACAGCTGAAAATTCGGTGGGTAAAAAAAGGACTAAAACAACTAACTAAGCAATTCACAATTTAGAGACCATAGTATTTCTAAGGATTATATACAGAAGTGTACTTTCCCAACGCTGGGCTGGATTAAATTAAGATGCATCTTCATGTGCCTACCTGCTACCTAAAGGTTTGTATTATGATCAGGAAGAGTTAGAATATGCAACTAACTGGTTCAAAAATGGGGGAGAAGCATGCCAATGAGACACACTGTCACCTTATTCATTTAACTTATATGCAATATAAAGCATGCATACAAGAAAGAGAAAATGGAATTAAAGTTACTACAAGAAACATTAATCATCACAGATATGCTGATGATGTCATCTTGATAGCTGGAAGTGTGAAAATGATTTTAGGAATTTTTTTGAAAGGGAAATGAGAGACTACAAAGGCTGTTCTGATGCTTAATATTTTTTTAAAATTCCTAAGATTATGTCAACAGTTAGTGCCAATAATGTTACATTGATGTAGATAGACAGATTAGTAAAATATTTCATTTTAAGAGGTCCTACATTTCAAGGGATAGCGACTTAAGTAAAATAGAGAGATGCCAGCTATCTAGAAGAAAGACTCTGAGAAACCTAGATAAAATAATTGAAAAGCACTGACATCAGACTGACAATAAAGGTATCTATTGACAATGCCTTATTATATCCAGTCATAACAAATGGCTGTGAAACGTTGATTATCAGGAAGGGGCTGAACAAGGAAAAATATTTTTCTTTGAATTATTGAGAATAGACCATAAGAAACCATCATTCAGTACTAAGTCTTCACCCAATGTCCTGCTGAAGGTTTTACCTAGTTTGTGTAATGAAACATCTGCGAGGTAAACGGCAAGCTCAGAGAACAAACCTCTACTAAAATCTACAACTCGAACTACAAATATTCGCTAATATTTCATATTGGATGTATACTGCAAAGCGAGGGAGAAGACTGCAATGCTAAAAATATATATATATAAAAATGAAGGCAATCAAAAGAGGTTGACAGAAGAAGGAAGGCTAATAGAAGTAGTTCTCGACTTACAATTGGGCAACTTATGATGCAGATTGAAATGGTCAGGTCCGTCCTGTAATCAAGTGACTGAACTTTGGATGATCAGGAACAAGGCTGCAAATAGTGCCATTTGCAGCATTCCATGGTCATATGACCATATTTTTATAGTTGTTTTGCTGAAAACTGACACTTTTGGGTTTTGGCAAAAACGTGCCCATAGGGAACCATCAGTTTGTTTAATGACCATAATGTCTGCTTTATGACTACCATGTTTGCTTAATGACTGCCATATAACGACTGTCATAAAAATGTGACCGACCCATTTTATGATCATCACAATTTATGACCACGATGGGCAGGCTCCAATATGCTTATAAGCTGAGAATTACCTGTAGTATAACTAATAACAGAATCATAAACCACTCAAAGAAGCGGCTGGTGACAGACAATTCTGGCAAAATCATATGTACCAGAAGAACTGAAAAAGTCAAAAGCAACTGAATGACTGCACAATAATGTCCTAAAGCCAGGCTTTGGTGCTAGAAGCACAAAGACATTTAATGAACCTTCCTACAATATCTGGAATATTCCATTGACTATCCAGTGTGCAAGTGATTAACACAGGGTACTTCCTATACCATTTATTATTAGCAGAAGAGTTTATCTCCTATATAATAATAATAAAAAGTTTAATAGCTATTTCTAGTGAGTATATTTATATACCTGAGAAAGTGTGCTCCCTCCGAGAGACCCAACAACTTCAGTTAATGAGAAGTGCTTGTAATTGTTGCATTGTTCTTTTCCGCCATCAGCTTCTATAGCACCCCTAAAGTATAAGGAAGCATATGGATCATTACAAGAGCCTCTGTTGAGTTCTCCCTAAAGGAAGATTAGAATGGATTCCTAAAGGAATTTACCAAATATAAGCCAGGTTCCAAAGTTCAGCCATAGAAACATATTCTCCACATACAAAATTAAACAGGCTGTAGATATTCTTGTGCAGATTTCATTTCTTGTATTTGATATTCAAATTCTTTGAATTAACTTTGAACTTTAATTCATAATATTAAAGAATAAATTTTGAAATTGAAAGGGCTGGCCAGAATGTGCCACAATTTCTTAAGAGGATTCTGATTTCCCATTAGTCCATTTCCTATCAGAGTACAAACTATATTTTGAATGAAATTATTAACACTAGGATTAAAAAAGAAATTTTCTTTGAGATTAAAATGCCATAGTTTACTAAAACAATCTGCAATGGCATGAAGTAGTTGCTATTTATTTATTTGTAATGTATGCATTCTGTCAATGTTTATCATTTTCTTTCAAAAATGTATGTTAAACATTTGTGACAGTTGCACAAAACTATTTATAAATTTCCATTATTTTCAATGGACATATTACAACACCTGCATTTTATAAATTTTCAATACAAAAAAGAATACATTTAGGGAAAGTTGTATATAATAAATGCATTATTTCCAACTTTAAAAAATTGCAGAACATTTGATGAAACTTAGTATTATATCAATGAACTATCATTAATATGTGTCATATTAAGATTGAATTAAGTATCTTTAATCAAGTAACTTTTTCTGAGATAATTAGAGCTACATGGCAGAAGGAAAATGTTCATTTATAATATCCATTTTTATACCATGACTAATTATAACTTCTCACAGAAGCTCTTTAATCTTTTATCAGTTTTATTTTGTTCATTTTCCTCTTCCAGAGGACTTTTTCTCTTTGACGTTCATTTAAATAAATCTGCAGTTTGAAGTCTCTGATCCATTGTCTATTACTACAGACTTGAAATAAAAACAATCTTGTGACGTATCAATGATAAATTTATTATTGCAAAAGCTTTTGTAGTTTGCTTCATCATATATATCATGACAAGGAAATTAATAGTGAAATGTCAAAAGATGATAAATGCAGACTATTCTGTAAAAAATATACATACACAACAAGTAAGAAAAACGTTGTAGAAATATTTCTCCTGGCAATATGAGGGAAGACATCTACTGTGTTCTAACTAGAACATTAGTCTGAATAAGATAAAAAAATCTGAAGAACTGAAAAGTTCTGTTCCCTTTCTGCCTTTGCAAAAAAGAAATTAGGTATTTAATTTCATTTCCATGTTTATTTGTGGTGTAAAAATGAAGTTTGTACCTGTCAGTAGTCACAGAAGAAGCTGGAACTGGTCCAAGAACTCGATGCTGTACAATTGGACTCTGTTTGGCGGAATTTGCTCCTGATGGGGGACCACAGTGCTCTAATGAAGACACAGGTAGCTGATTAGATACATCAGGATATATTTAGCAGTACTAAAATAATGCCAAGGACATTATTGACTTTCATTGTTTTATGTGTTATCAAATAATGTTGCTAGTCCTTGAAAAGGTCATTTAGGAGTATTGAAATGCATGTTAAGAAACTGATTTATTAAGCTGTATGTGTAAATTTTTGATTATAATAGTAACATCTAATACAAACTAAACTTAAAGAAAGAGAATGAAATAAACAGAATGAACTAAAAAGTGCAAGAAAAAAGCCAGAAAATAATACAACAATAATAATAAAAAGTGATCAGATAAACTAATTTTATATTCCTCCCTTTTACTTCAAAAAATTATAATCTTTACTTCATTAAAAATTGTCATAGGATTTTATTTCTCTTAATTTATTTTCTATCCCATTGTACAGAATTCTTCAAGGCTTTAACAAGCCTCTTCTATAAATTCAACAGGAAAAAATTATTCTCTCTATTGGGTTTATCATTGTGTTTCCTTTTTAAATTTTAAAACCTCGGGTTTCTTTTGTGGTTCCAGTGAAAATAATTTTCTACGTCATTTTCTTGGCTTGTCAGTTTCAGTCCACTTTCGATATCATTTCTATCTTTTTAGATAAAATTTGTTCTACATCTGACATTTTGACATAGTCTATCTACAGAAGCAAAGTTACTGACATTGCTGATATTATGGCTACTGATTTCTGACTCCATTCCTCAAAAGTCCCCTTCAGTATTTTCATACTTGCATGTTGGAAGCACCAAAACACTTCTGTGGTGAAAGAATCAGCCGGTGACATTACTGTTGCTCTTGGGACACCTAGTTGTGGGCTCTTTTCATATCCCCGTTAAGTTGCCCATTGAAATGGTATTCATTTATCTATTTATACTCACCTGCTTTCAAACAGCTGGGTCAAGGGAGCTGGAGTGTATGATGGGTGCTCACCACAGCCTATGGTAACAACCGAATCTCAAATGTGAGCCTGCCAATCATCAGCCCAGCATCCTAACCTTGTGAGTCATGTTATAATGTTTTGTAACATTTTACAGACTTCTAAGTCTTTCTTCAGCTTGAAAACTTTAGTCCCTTCTAGTGTCCAGTTTCTGAAATAATGCAATTGCTTATCATTGTTGTCTTGCAAAAACCAAAACAAACTCTATTTCTCACAATAATCTGTTTGTTCTTGATAATTAATTCAAAATCTTATTATAAACATTTCACTCAAATCCTGCCAAGTCCCAGCATGACATGGAAAACTGCTATCCTGACATCTCTTCATGAGGAGCAGTTGTCTATAGCACATATGGACAAACTCCAATCCTCTTCTTATCTGGAGAGGTTCAAGAACCTGGTCTACTCACTGCTTCCTTAGTCTTTACCATGGTCATAGGCTCTACTTTAGCAGAGCTATATTCAATTTACTGAACCTCCATGCCTATCAAGCTCCGGACACAAACTATTCACTCTTACATTCAGATGTACACATATATCCTCATATTTCCTTCCAGAAGTAGCAGCAAAAAAAGCACATAAACAAGAAGGAGATGTATTTTTTTAATGTATTCCAGCATTGGAAAGTGGAAAAAGAAAAAAAAAGAAATGGATGAAGAAAATTGGATGGCAATGAGAGCCAATTTGGTGTGATGGTTAAGGCAACAGGCTAGAAACAAGAGCCTGGAAATTCTAATCCTGCCTTATGCATAAAGCCAGTTGGGAAAGTTTGGGCCAGTCACTCTCTTTCAGCCCTAGAAAGAAGGCAATGGCAAATCACTTTGGAAAATCCTGCCAAGAAAACTGCAGGGACTAGTCCAGGTAGTCAACAGGAATGAAGACCGACTTCACAGCAGAGCATAGCACAGTGCAGTATGATAGATAGACAAGACAGATACTTATTACAAATATATTACATTTATTTGACAAATAACCTCTTCCAATCAATGGTTAATTATAAAATTAATATTTAAAGGCATTCATCAGCAGAGTTTTCTCAGTCCTCACCATTTACCTGGTCACTTCCTTTAAGCAGTTTCTACTACCTTATCAGCCAATGTAAATAAGAATATCTCAATTCACTACCAATTTAAAAACAGCTTTATTTAACTATCTGGTAAATAGGGTAACTCACAGAAAGTCATTATCTGAATTATAATGCATCTACTGAATCAGTTTCTATTTTGTAATCAGATTTGTTTCACAATATTGTCTGCCTTTTGCCTTTCACCTAGTCCTAGTGATATTTCAGAAAACAAATATTTGGATAAACTTCTAAGCTTCTGCAACTTGGTACTAATAAGAAATGAAACTATATTATGTGGCGGTAATTCAAACCCAGGAGAAAATTAACTAGAATATTCACATTTCATCTTTTTAGTTTTAGCAATTTCTTTCAGTTAAAAAAAAATAAAATAAAAAGGTTATAAAGTTAAAATCTTTAAATGACTTGCATAAAAAACTTCCAAGCTTACCAAGTAGCAAATAAATTATTTAATATTCTATTACACAGGATGTAACATTGTAAAATGCATGTTAAATATGAAACTGGAAAATGAATTTTTGGTATAATTATTGAGAATGGTAGAAACCATCTTCCTAGCAAAATAATCAGAGCAAGCTTCATTATACACCTTTGTGTTGAATAGCAGTCTTTTTTAAAAACAAGACAACCCAAAACTTGAAAACTAAATTTGAAAAGCAGTCTTTTCAAAAAACACTAAATTTTAAAACACTAAATTTGAAAATAAACTTTTTTACATATTTATACTGAATTATGTGTGCAGGGAACAATTCTTGTAAGGGGATCCTGGATTTATTAAAAAATTGTCATTTAAATACTCAGTATGCTTTGATGAACAATATTTTTGTCAGCCACTAGAATGCTGAAAGAAACAGATCAAGGCAGTAGCAAATCCTCTTACCAAATAAGTATAACCTGAGAATGGGAGAAATGGAAAGCATACATGCTCCCTGAAGTTAATATTTATAACTAACAATATTTTCTGACTAAAAAATGAAAATTGGGTAATTATTCAGGATTGGGGTGGTTGAGGAAACGAGAGTGGCACTATTTAGCTCCACACTCATTAATGTTTGTCTCTTTATCAAAAGGAAAGGCAAGAATTTTTGATGAGAGATTATTTACATTCCAAATATAAAAACAAAAAGCTCTCTATAATTATCTCTCTTCAAATTACATTATGATGATAGAACTTAGCAGAGGATCTGCAATGGATCTGCAATGAAAATACTTTATGTGACAAATTACAACAACTTTGGTAACCAGACCCCATACTGTGAAGACTGTAAGTTAGCATCCACTATCTCAAACTGTCCCTGAAAACGACTAAGTAACAGAATCAACCACGGAAGCCTTTGTAGCTTTCTTAGACAAGTAATTTAAGAGACTTCTAAATTGACATTTCCAAGATCCTTTTAGAAGCAGCCCCTGTATAATGCCTAAAGATGAATAATTAGTGTAAGTGAATTAACACATCACTGTTGTAATGAATTTACTAAGAAATGGTACTGAATTATACTTTACTGGTCCTCATGTAGTTTATTAGTGGCCTTAGATTATTATTCAACATCTCTACATTGTGCCTGATGAACCAAGAAAAAGCTTTCACTGTGTCTACCCCCCCCCAAATAATTTCACTCAATAGTTTCTTACATATTTTCAATATCATAAAACAGAATTTTGCAGAATTCCAAAAATACCACAGGACCAAGCAGGAATTCTTAAATACCTACCTGACTGGCTAGGTAGGAATGAGCCATTAGAGTACAGTACTCTCAACTTCAACCTAGCTAACATATGCAAAATATTTTACAACTGTTATTGAAAGATACTGATATTGCCACCATGTGGAAGACATAAACAAATGCAACTTCAGTGAACAGCAACGTAACAGTAATGACCATTCTTACCTTCTTCAGCAATAACAGTGAGTGTGACAGTATTCCCTGCATCTTTGATCAGCTGCACAATATTTTCATGTGACAAGTCTATGATTGATTGTCCATTCACTGCAGAAATTCTATCTCCTACTTTCAGTTTTCCACAATGATCAGCTGGACTCCCATCTATAACACGTCCAATCTTATGAGGAATTACTAGGAGATGAACAAAGTAATATTCTGTCTCACACATTACAGAAGCTTTATTTTATTATCATTTATTCAAATAACTGCACAATTGCATAGGAATGTCACCAGATTCATAACTTGATATTAATATTTATAGTCTGATTTATCTCTATTTAAAATTATTTTGGTTTTACACTGGCTAAATTATTTCTCAAAAACTTCCTGTAAAGATGATGAGACTACTGTAAGAGCTTTTTAACTCTTTCCTAGAGTTTATAAAAATCCTGAGATTTCCTTGAGCGAAAGAAGAGATTTATTTTAAATTAAATCTTTACACTGATTTAATTTAAATTAATAAAATTACAATTGAGGAGAGAGTTCACGACCTTTAGAACCTAATTACAAGCAAAAATCAATAGATTACTAATCATAACAGGAGGTAGGGAGTAAAGAGAAAGAAGAAAAATCCAGATGCAAAGTAGGAGATGTAGGAAGCATATGCAGAGGCAACCACAAAAAACTAAAATGCCTATACATTAATGTTCAAAATTTAGGGAACAAACTGGTAACCTTCTACCACTGCACCATAGAGAGTATTTTAACTTACTGCACCTGTGTATGGTTTGCCAATTGCACAGTGGCAGATAGGACAGCGC
>JANHFL010001750.1:144352-166785 GCA_032468155.1 Oxyrhabdium leporinum | reverse complement strand
GAAAGACTGTGTATATTGACAATTGGTTGCTTTTTGTTATGAAGCTACCACCATTAATGACCTTCTTTAAAGAATAAAACAATTAAGCCTTAATACAATTTATTCCTATATACTTAAAGGTAAAGAGATAAAGATTAGAGAAATATAATTCATTATTTCCATATATTATTACAGTATATGGGCTACCACACATAAATGTGAAAGAATTTAAATTTACAAATATTTACTATTGAAGAAAAATGATTAAATATTGGGTGAATAATGTCACAGTCTAGTTAAATTGTGCCAGGCTGTCTGAGGAATATTTATCTGGATTTTTTTAAGGAGGGCTAAACTGCAATCCAGGGGAATCATCTCAGATATCCAGTAATTTTAAAATATATCAGCTAGAAATTCAAAGATTGTCCTTGCCACTAAATATTGCAACTTAAGATTTTGGAGTTAAATATATTAAATACGAGCACCTATTTATTTTTCCAACATTTATATTTACAAAGCCTTGGTAGAGGCATAGTAGAGGAAGGCTTGATTCTGCATGAATCCTTTCAGCTGCTCATCTCCCTTTAAACAACACAATGCACTTGTGGATAGGTCCTACTTTGATTTCATTCCCAGGATACTAAGCACTAACTAATAATTCATGAAAGCTGTTTTTACAAATATTGTTAACTTATTGTTTGCATGTTTCATGTAAAAAATTCACCAAGAATCGTCTCAGTTTATATGCTACCTGAAAGCTTAAACTGCTGAGAAACTGCTATTTCTCAACCATGTGATACTTAGGAAGAAAAAAGATGAGCTAGAAATTGAAAACCAAACTATATTTTAGCTTTAAACTTCATCTTTTTTTTTCTTTTAGTTTAACGAATCTCATTTGTAACTATGAATCCAAAACTGATCTATAATAATGGAGGTATTATAGAAAAAGTGCTTTTGCTGAAGAGATTCTAGTGTTAAATATACTGAAGTAAATCATGACTCTAAAATGCTCCACAAAGATTATGTCTGTTTTCATTCTTATGAAGTTGGCATAAATATCATTAATTAACTACTATTATGTTTGTTATTTTTAGATGAAGTATAATAGAGAATTCTTTTTTTTAAGAGCGATGCAATATCTCACACTTGTAGGCCAAGCTGTCTGCGGAACATTTATCTAGGTCTTTAAGAAGGACTAAACTGTATTTTACATTATTCACAAGATTACACAAGACAACCTGGCTTAGTTATTAACAATAATTTCCTGTCTAATGATTAGACAGTACAGATATACAAAGCATTCTGAACATGATCTTCAATGCATGGAACTGTACTTTGGGGCATCTGGATCTATGTGTGTTCCAGAAGGAACAGTTAAGGGAGAAACAGTGGGAAAAAGCCAAGGACATTAGCAAAGCAGTTAAGGACAGACAAAGAAAGAAAAGTGCTAAAAAGGTTGGAGACGGGATTGGTGAGCTGGCTGAATATGATCTGTTTAAAACAAAGGACACTAATAGTGGTAACTCACAGAGTGATATGACGAATGAAAGCACAAAGGAGGTTAGAAAGAAGTAAGGGTGATATACTCCTAATCATTCCATAAGACACTTCCAGGTATTAACTTTTTTTAATCTGAAACCTGGAATAAATAGTAAGAGCTACTTAGAGCCATATATGTAAGATGCGCAGCTATATAAATTGAATGGATGAATGATGAATGAATGAATGAATGAATATCAAGGTTTTGATTCTGCCAAACAGTAGTTCACATGAAATAGTTCAGCTGAACTTCCAAAACATCTCATTTCCTATTTCATGTTCACTCATACTTGGAAACTTGAGAACTGAAATTACTATTTTAATGTAGGAAACAAGATTAATTTATAATCAAAAAGATTCAGAAGACTGAATTTACATTTTACAAAACATAAATTAAGAAAATATTATGAGCTTAAATAAATGTACCAGTCTACATTTTGTTCCAATTTTAAGAAGAGATCTAACAAAACAAATAATCTGTGGAAAATACTGTAGAACCTACCCCAATACAACTCCGAAATATGCCTTATTCATACAATGGAAAAAATCTAATTAAGAAATGTCTAGAGCCGAAACTGAGATTCCATTTTCAAATATATTCTTACATATTTGAAAAAAAAGTAAATTGCTGAGTGACCAGAAAATATCAGCCTGTAGACAGAAATATCCATTAGTTCAGCAAATGTAATGATAGCTCTCTATATGTGTCATGTAAAGGATTCAAACACAAAATGATTTGTAAAGATTTCAACATGGCTAAGTTTCTTAAAAAAAGAAATGAGTTAAATGCAATGGCATATAACTAAAGGCATGTTGTCTAAGCAGGAAGAAACATAGCTTGCATAAATACATCCTTTCTAAAGTTTTCTGATTACCCATTCTGCTAGAGTTCCTCAATGGCCTATCTTGTTGGATCCTTTGATGTTTAGGGGTAAAGGAATCAGGAAAGCCCTATTGTGTAAATGTACTTTTCTTCCCAGATTTTTAAAAAAGCCTAATTATTTATATTCCATCTAACTACACAAGTTTTTAAGTAATACAAAGACCACATGGTCAAAGTTACCCTTTATTCCCTGAACCATCTGAATATAAAGCCAACCAATGTAAATAGTTGGTCTGAGTAACTATCGGGGGTTAGGATCAAATTTAACAGGAATCTTCTAACAGTTCCTAATTAGTTTGGCCATATATAAAAGATAGAAGAAACTTGGAGAGCAATCAGCTTATGTACACAAGCATACTATTTACAGTATATACAACTAGACAGAATTCTCAACAAGTCTCATTTAACATTGTATCTGAATGCAGTTAACTTCAAAGACAGCCTTAAACAAAGCATATTGTACTAAATATGCACTAGCCAGTTTAGATGCTACCAAAACATGGTGACAGGCATCGTAGGCCACCATTATCATCCCCCTCTCTCCCTCCAGCATGATACCAGCATTACCTGACACCACCAATATACAAAATACATTTATTATTATACTCAAGAAGAAAGCAGCATGTGAAAAATTGCGGATGCCATGCTTCAAAAGAGCAAAACTGAATGAAGAAATTTGGACGTATAGAAAAAAGGAACTTTGTGAAAGAAAATAGTTTTTAAAATCTGGGTGTTATGTGTTCAAAGGTTTGTATAGTGAAAACAAGCAACTCTAACTGAAGTACTATAATGAACAAAGCTGACACCTCATCCTACTTACCACCACGTGGTGGTTTATTCTTTGAGGTAAGGATCACAAAACCAAATCCTTCATTTTCTTTTCGTTGCAGTACTACATCATAAGCTTCTGGAAACTGTTTGTTGATTATATCTTGTCGGTTAAGTCTAGGGGAGCCACTCTGGGAGATGAAAGGAACTTCAGATGTTATTTCTTTGTCTGGTTGTTTATCAGCTAGAACACCATAAACAGAAACAAATAAGCAAAAATGTTGATCAAAGCAAACATATATTATTGATAATTTGTATGTGCAGAGCACTCAAAATTTAAAGAGAGATGTAAGCCACAACACATATATTAAATTTTATTCAAAAGGAATTAACAAACATATGCTATGCTAAGTTTAGCAACAGAAATAGCTTTTTCCAAACAGCTGCATACATTTCAACCCCATTTTCAATGGAAGGCTAACCAGCAGGTAATTTGAAAACTAGTTTCTAATCTCATTAAACATTTAGAGACAAAAATCCATAAAGTGTTCCTATTTAAATATATATACACCATGATTTGTCTCCCTAAGGAGGTAAACTATTTTGTTGCAAATACTTCTCCTTACAATGAAAGTCTTTCATTTTTCCGCAAACACTTTCATTGGAATTTTCATATTAAATCCTACCATATTCATAGAAAACCTGTATCTGCTGTTGCATAAATCTGGGTACAGGTAGTCCTCGACTTACAACCATTCATTTAGTGACCGTTTGAAGTTACAACAGCAGTGAAAAAAGTGACTAAATTTAGACACTTGGCAACTAACACATTTATGATGGCTGCAGTGTCCCAGGGTCATGTGACCACCTTTTGTGACCTTCTGACAAGCAAAGTCAATGGGGAAGCCAGATTCACTTAACACCCATGTTACTAACTTAGTAACTGCAGTGATTCGCTTAACAACTCTGGCAAGAAAGATTGTAAAATAGGACAAAACTCACTAACAACTGTCTTGCTTAGGAACTGACATTTTGGGCTCAATTGTGGTTGTAAGTAGAGAATTCCCTGTATTTGCATGGTAGTTATAGCAAACTAACACTTTGTCCCTTAAATTCTTGGAGCATTAAGTTTGCATTTTCCCTGCATGGCTGGTTGGAATGTATGTTACAGTGCTTTTAACAATTATCCCAGCTCCTCTGAGGCCACATTATACTCTTCACAGAGAAGGAATTGGGAGGATAATGACAATTAGTCAGCCATGCCATATCCCACTACAGGGAGTCCTTGGCTAATGATCCCTTATTCAGTGATTGTTTAAAATTGTTTAAAATTATGACAGAAGAAATGACCACACAGATCCTTTTAATAACTCAACTACTGGATAATAATAAAGAAATGGCTCATATTTAAAGATTACATCCTGCATATTAAGGATTCTGTACAGTGACTACGAACTTATTCCATAGTGGAAACCTTTTTTAAAATACAAGCTGTAGTTTACTGGGCTGTAGCAAGCCAGCGAGCAAGCCAGTAAACCATAGACCAGTTATATCAACCCTGAACCAAGTGAAAGTGAGGTGCAGTAACTATTGAAGCATGGATATATTTGCTTCTATGGACATTTTTGAGCTAGTGATCCATATTTAATTCAATGTGATAATTTTTATATATGGACTATTTTTTGTGACAAATTATGATTCTCTTCTGTTATAACAGTTCAGGGAAGCTTAAAAAATACTATTAAGATTATTAATAGAAAGAGAAAGCAGAACTGATATTTAAAATCAAACTCGAATGTGCAAAATAGTTCATACATGAATTAACCCATAAAGAAAACAGCTGCTTTAGGGTAGTTTGTGCCTGAACTGAAATATATACATTTGATTGGCTATAGAGCAACAAAATGGTGCCGTTTTGTTCTGGATACAGATTGAAATATAAAAGTATTCTGGGCAAGACTGTTTTGGTGGGAGGAAGAATGTGAAAAAGTCAAGGACACCCATGGTTTTAGGACCCAAGGAGACGGAGAGAAAAGAAGATGCTAAGTTGATAGGTGGGTAGGCCAACTGGCGGGACATCTTGAGTTTGCACATCTGAGGAATAGCAAGGAAGGAAGAGAAATGAAGACAATGGGAAGATTGGGCAAATAGGATAAGATGTATTATGTGCCTCTGAGGAAAGAACATGATGGCATTGAGACCCAGTGTTACCCTATTTGCCATATATAAGCATTTAGAACAAGGGGTGTCAAACTCACGTCGTCACATGACGTATCGGGACTTTTTGCCCTTGCCCTAAGCCAGCGGGGATGGGGCCAGCATGTGACGCATCCGGTCCGCAAGTTTGACACCCCTGATTTATGGATATCTTCAGGTTTTGTTTTGGGCCAAAACTAGGAACAAAAAAGTTTTGGATTTTGTTTCTTGTGAACCATGGCAAACTGGACTGGTATAGCAAGATCTCTATAATATAATGTTTTGGTTTCAGGTTCAAAACAATTTTCTGTTTCAGGCACACTTCTAATAAAAGAGCATCATATTAAAAATGCACAACAGATATTATGGTAATGATAGTCCTATGAGTTCCTTGCAACTAAACTACCATTATAAACTGCAATAAGCTATGCTTTATTAAGTCACCGTTAGCGACAGATGGTCTACTTAATAACCACTCTGTCAGTGATTATTTTAACTTATGACAGCATTGAATGAGTGGTATTTACAACCATTCCAAAGTTCCGGTCATTGCAGCGCCCCCATGGTCATGTGATTGCAATCTGGATGCTCAGCAACCAGCTCGCAATTACAACATTGTAGCATCCTGTGATAATGGCACATTAGCACGGATTGGCAACAGGTTTTTTGGTTTTTTTATGTTTTAACTGGCAGTGTTTTATAGTTTTTAAAATGATTTTATATGTCTTAATCTTTGATTAGAAGCTGTCCAGATTTGGCTGAAGGATGTGCAGCTACATGTTTTAAACAAACAAACAGTCACATTTGCAACCTTCACTGAGGTTTCTGACAAGCAAAATCAGCGGAGAAGTCACTTTTGTACTTTTTACTCCAGTTTGTATCAGATTATGCTTGGTCTGGAGAGCAATCAGTATACTTTGGAGTACCCCTACTCCTCACATTTTGGCGAATCTTGGGCCAGCTTAAACTCCCAGATTGTCTTTCAGAGCCATCACATTAGGAGCTTATATTCTAGTACTTTTCAAGTTACTAATACATGTGTCATCAAAGCCAAGTGTCTCTCCTTCAGGTAGCTAAAACAGATAAAAAGTCTCCTTGCCATAGATATTACAAAGCTATTTAGCATCAATGCTAGATCCAAGATAACTCTCAAAACTGGAAACTTGATCATTAAGGAGAACTGCAACCTTATACGGAACAGGTTTATGTTCCCAATCCTAAAAACCAACACTGGCAATAAGTAACAATGCACATTCTTTATGCCATTGTGTCACAAAACATCTCTTTTGAAAGCTGTATAGTGTTACCATGTGTATTGTCATTTTTTAAAATCACATCTCATTTTTGTTTTCATTCAACCTATTTAATGCTGTTGATAATATGAATAGAAAAAGTAATGATACTATAATTCCAGTTATCTTGTAGCATGTCTCGTTGTCAGCGTAGAAATTTGATAGATAGATAGATAGATAGATGGATGGATGGATGGATGCATGGACGGACAGACATAGACATACATACAGACAGACAGGATAGGAATATTGAACTATATGTTTGCGTTAATCCTGCCATGATACAAAGTAGCACCAAGTGCAACAATATAGTCTTAATTAATAAGACATGGCACATACCACCAAAGTAGATTTTCCTGCGAACAGTCAGCAGCACCTGTCCATTTCGTGCAGCACTTGTCATTAAATCCAGAACTTGCTTATGTGATTTCCCTTTCACTGGGATTCCATCAATGCATACAAGCTCATCAGCAGCACGGAGTCTACCATCTTTCTCTGCTGCTCCCAGTGGGATGATTGCTCCAATGTAGATCTAGAGCAATACAGGATAATTATAGACTCTAACACAAAATAAAGAAAACAGGTCTGACCTATGTCTGAGTTAGTCAGAATCACACATATCATTTTGTTTAAGAATAAAGTATATGTATATACTTATGATCAGTTGTAACCTAAACTAAAGGTGGATAAATAAAATAAAATTTCAGATAATTAAATATGTAATTCAGAGTTTGGATAACCATTTGTCTGAAGTGGTGTAGGATTTCCTGACTATGCAGCGGGTTGGACTAGTCAGTAGAAGACCTCCAAGATCCCTTCCAACTCTGTTACACTATTCTATTCTAAGTCTTAGACTTTACAAGAACCTGTGCACCAAAATCTACAAAATTATTTCTAACTGTGATTTGTTTGTAAACAGATGACATCAGTAAATACAATATATTGTGGAGACTATCATTTAAGTTGAAATTAAAATGTGATAATGATCTGTGAAAAAAGCAGTTTCACCTGTCTTTTATTTTTATCATTAAAAATTAAAATGAAGGGAGCATATTACAATACAAAATACCAACCTTTAATATTTTTACTTGTAAGAATACTTTGGAGTTCCACAAGTTCTCATTAAGGAGTATAGATGTACTAGTGTATGCTGTAGTATCCAAGAATTTTGAGATAAATACTCAATATAGCAATTATTAAAATTATTAAATTATTAAAATGAAAAATAAACAGATCTTCAATGGCAGCCATTTTGTGAGGGTGCCGATCAGATGTTCTTAAAACCCCAAATGTGCCTCTGCTTCAGAAACAACAAGGGTGTGGAAGCTATAATCCATGACAATCTCCTCAATCCTAACCAATGTGAACAATTAATAGGAAAAGGAAGAGTTGTAGTTCAAGATTTCAAATCTACATATTTGCCATCCTTGATCTGCTGAAAAATTTGTCCATGTCCCTCATAACCCACTATTATTATTATGTAAAACTCTTGGAAAACATCGATAAATTTAAATCAAACCACTGCTTTGCATTTGCAAGTTTTTATATTATACTAAAAAATGGCCATGAGGAATAACTGTAAGTACTCCTGAGCTTTTCAGAGCAATGTTTCCCACTATAGCATCTTACCACACATTGCAAATCAGTATTTGAGAATCAGGTAACATTCTGGAGCTGTACATGATGCAACCCTATGTATTTTGGGAATAACCACTTAAATCCCTCTCACATTCACACACACTGAAATAGGCATCTGTATATATCAAGCTCTATGAATACTGATCCTATTCTAGGAAACAGGACAGCAATACAAATAGTCCTCACTTAACGACTGACTTATTTGGTAACTGTTCAAAGTTATGACTGTGCTAAAAAACAAGTAAAAAACAAAAACAAAAATAAAACACAACCAGTCTTTGGATTTATGAAGCATTTTTGTCGCTTTATAGCATTTCTTTGGTCTTATTTTCACTTACTTATTCATTCCATACAAATGAATTCCTCAAAGAGAAAGGCATACCTCCCCATGGATCACACCTTCCTTTCCTTGATATCTCTGTGCTCAACACAAACCTTCACCCCCTTTCTCTTGCCTTCCCTGCATTTGCACAGACCCACGGTTTTCTTTCCTCAGTGTCCCTGTGCTCACACTGATCAGTGCCATCCTTCCCTCAAGTCTTCCTGTGCTATCAACACATTGCAGCATTTCTCTCCCCCGGGGCCTCCCGTACACCATTTCTCTGCAGCACCCGAGTAATCTTTACGTAGGACTCCCATTGCTTTCTGCTTAACAACGCACACATCTTGGAGTTATAATGGCAAATAGGGCTGCCTGGATTGCCATCACTAGATGATGTGGTCATTATGCTTTAGAATCACATCGCTTAGTGATGACAATTCCAGTCCCAGTAGCTGTTGTAACTCAAAGACTAACTGTACTATCAACTACTGTACATTTCAACAGCAGTTGAAATGCTACTAGTAATACAAATTGGCAGTTTAAATCCTGCTATACTACCTCATCATGGTGAGGATTGTTCCCAAGAAGAATGAGCTAATGCCAAGAGTGTACATAAGAGTAATATCCCCAGAAGGTCATCCCAGATGCCTAGTTAAAGTATATTTTGGGCAGCAGAAATATTGGTAGATATTAGAGGCACATTGTCACTTTACTGAGAATCTCAGTCATTATTACAAACTGTGTGGGAGAAGGCAATCTGAAAGCATTCTTGTATTTTATAAAGAAAACCACACAGATAGATAAGATAAAGAGACTGACAATATAATGTTGATGTCATTCAACATGCTATTGAGAAAAGGAGATCTCTCAGAGTATAAATAGTGTTTATGATGCCGTTAGATTAAAGCCTTCAGATTATCTACCTGCTGATGTTCCCATGCAGAAAAAAGAAAATTCTTAAGCTGCAAAGGCAAAATCATAATGGAAACATGGAGCATTATTTGAAGCATCATCTGAAGAGTCAGGCTGTGGGCAGTCTTTTCTGGAGAAGACCCATCTATGATATTTCTAAAATAGACACTGACTTGGTGGCCCATAATCAATGAATTCAATTCAATAAATACTTGACTTACTGACTGATCTGGACCATCTCCTCCAAGAACTCGGAAACCAAACCCAGATTCTTGCTTTCGAAGGAAAACATCCAAATCCTTTGTGTTTGGAGCTAGTGAAAATGGATGGGAAAGATATGTGTTAACAATGTTTGGGCATTTAAAAACAGTGTACACAAAAATTAAAACTAAATCATATTATTCACTTAGAACAAATTACTTTCTAAAGATACTGTAAATAACATGGTTAACACACCTGCAAAATTAAATCATGAGTTAAAATGATTAACACTCCATCTGCAAAGCCCAAATGTTTGACAAATTGTCTGTTTGAACATGTAGGGTTTTTTTAAATAAACAAGATATTTTTTGGTCAATTCAGTTCTAGACATTTCAAACTACGAACACATAGTTTGTTATGTGTTATATGTTATCCATATAAAAATGAAACAAAATCTAATGTAATATTTCTACAGGTAATCAATCCTTGACTTACAATCACAATTGGACCTTGATTGGCATAGTAAGTCGATGCAGTCTTAAAATTAGATGCCATGTGACCACACTGACTTAGATGGCAATCCCAGGACTCTACTGTGGTCATTAATCAAGAATAGTGGGTCATTAAGTGAGTATTCATATTATGGCCTATTTTTGTCGTACTTCTTTCACTATTTGTTAAAGTTTTTTACATGGTCTTTTTTTTCTTCTCTTTGGCAATGTATGTATCTTCATTAATATTACCTTTGTATTTTGTTCCTTTTTTGTTATTAATTAAAGACCAATGAGTATCCACCCCAATCCAAGTCCTTCCAAGCTTGTTCTCTCCCAACCCTGAGCCTCAGTAAGGTGTCTTCCTGCAATTTCCCACACCCACCTATTTCTCCCTTATCTCTGCCCTTTGGCTACCATGTGTTCTGCCTTGAAGGGAGGCAAACAGCCCCAGAACAGGCTCCATGTGGCTCTGGAACTGCTTGCCACTTCCCAGGAAGGCTTAGCTGTCCCATGCCACCCCAGCAAGTGTCACCAAGCATTCATTTGCCCAGCTGCTTTCTTCTCCAGTTCTCCACTCCAACTTTTCACCTTTTGTGCCTAGTTGCTGTGGCCGAAACAGAAGCACCTCACTGCCTTTGCTGTTCTCTTTTTGGATCTGTGACTGCCATGCTATTCCAGTGTTCCAACTTTTTGGGGTTCCTTCAACATGGCTCCTCAGCCCACCACAGCAGTTTGGTGCCAAGCGGCAGCCCGCAGCAAGCATTCAATCACCCAGCTGCTTTCTTTCCCAGGTCACCACATTGACCTTTTGCACACAGCCACCTTAGGTAAAGCAAAAGCAACTTTGCTGCCTTTGCTGTCTCCTTTTTGGACCCAGCTTCTCTTCCAAGTGTTTTCTACATGTGACCCCAATGCCTTTGTGATGCTGTGCTTCGTAACACAGTCCTGCCTTTGGAAAGCTACACTGTCTTTAAAATGCTTTCCAAAGACAAGACAGCTTTCTGAAGATAGCTTTTCTTCTTTACAAAGAAAATCTTCAGAATGATAGCCCAGCTTTATAAAGGCAACATAGCTTTATGAAGACAGTGCAACACTGAAAGGCTCAGAGAATCCCGAGTAGGAAATGTATGAAAAGGAGATAGCAAAGGCAACAAGGTGCTTCTGCTTCAGGCGCTGGGAGCAAAAGGTGAAAGGTCACTATATAGTGATTCACATTACAGTATGTTAACAACAACAACAACAACAGCAAGTACTTATTAATCTGACATATTCTGTCTTGCCAACTACATGGATCCTAAAAAAAGAATTTATTATTTTAGGTTCCTAGGTAGCACAGTATAAGTAGTTCCCATTTAGCATCCGTTATTGGGACCAACAACTCTGTCATGAAGCAAAGCAATGATTAAGTGCAAAATCATGTGACCATGACTGTATTTTCTTTTTTCCCACTCTCCCAGCCTTTGGAATGCTCATCTGACACTGGGATAATTAGGCAAGAGAATTAATGTTTGTATTTATAGGCACTGGAGATGAAAGGATTACAAGAGAGTAAGCAGGCACACAATAGGGAAAGTGGAAACTATAGATCAGGCACCACACAAAATGTACTGATTGTAATGGCAATTACATGACTGAGGGATAATGTGAATATCGTAAATGCGGCATTAGCTTTAAGGTTCTTTTCCAGGACCACCGGACCGTTGAATGGTTGCTGGAGGAGGCAGCAAACTGTCTCCTTTCTTGGAAGGATCATATCCTAAGAAAAAATGATTTCAGGGCAGGGAAGGATTAAACACGAATAATTGGAGAAATAAATCATAAGCCTAACAGAATTTAGAAGACTATCTTCACTGAAAATGTTTTATTGTCAGCTGGATCATTTCATCCCCTGAATAAATCTACAATTTGAGCCTTTATAGACAATACACTGAAGATGTCCAACACTTTGAAAATGGTTTCAAAGCAATCACTTTCATCACAATATATTTCAGAAGTTTAAAGCAATTTACTCTGACTGAATGCTATGTTAAAGCTGGGAAATATGAATGCTATGGAAGTCACCTCTTTTAGGGATGAAATTGACAATGCAAAAATCAAAGTGTTTCCTTAAAAATAAAGAAAAACAAAATAAAACCCAGGAGCAGCAAGTAACTCAAGTTTATGTACTCACGTTTATCTTCAAATATTATTTTAGATTTCAGATAAACTTCAGAAGGGTCAAGCTTTGGAGAAGACGACTTCACAGAAGTAGGTGGAAAAGGCATTGGATGTGGAACAGGCTCACCAATGGCCTCTAAGCTTCCTGAATTTTCCTGCTTATTTATTTTCTGAAATAAATAAGAGTCATATAAAATAGGTTGCAAAAATGAATATTAACTGCCTTAAACAAGAAAACAGAAAGATGAGCAACTAAAATATTCTTCAATAAAAACTTCATTGTCTTTTTAATGAGATTAGAACATCTCCTGAATTTCTCCTAAAATGTTCTAGTATTGCATCTTTCATTTTCTTGTATTCTTCATTGAAATGTTAAATATTAATAATTAACGTATCCAATTTAACAATAGCAACATTGTGGCAGGATATGATAATATATATTTCAGAGAAGATGTCTCAATCTCGCATTTCATAAACTCCCAACAGATCTGTTTCTGAAAATTGTAATTATACACAGATGAATTCTTTCCATATAGTATACATCTACTTTAATCAGATAACAGGATATACCAATGTATAGAATTGACAATTATGCAGAAGACAAGGGGGAGAAATCTACACTACACTAGATTTAGGTTGACTTATCAAAATATTTCCATGCCCTTATTTTGGTATTTTATATCTTTACTCTATTTCAGGCATCTGATGCAATGTAAAGGAGATTGTATGCAAGCAAGTATATGAAGGGAGATTGCAATCTGTCAGGATCAGGTGGAATTCTAACTAATCATTTAATCCAGAATTAAAGACAGGGGAAAATACTAACTCAATGTGTATTTTAGAGATCTAGCTGGCAGAAAGGGCCTGGGATACGGCAGACAGTGTTTTGGCCCCTGAATTAGCCAGTTCTGGTGACTAGGTTGCAACAGGCTGTGACTAGAGATTAAGGAGATGGAAGGATACAGCTGAAAATTTGCCAGCTTTGACTATATAGAGCAAGACCTGAACAGCCCTCATACTAAAAGGATATGTTTAGTGTACTCTTCATTCCACTATCTAAGGTCTCTGTCTTTCTAAGCTAAGATTATCTCAAGCACTGTACTGAATTACCCTAAAATTCTTGTCCTGAGGCTTAGGAGAACCTCAGTATTTCATGTCTTCACGAAAGATCACAGAACTGTCTCAACTAGTACCTAACTTTATGTACATACAGCAGGGGCCATGCTGGAGTTTGTATTCATTTTGGATTCTGTAAGCTGAAAGTGGGACTGTAAGCTGAAGTTCCAATGTTCTAGACAACTTTTCACAGCCTTTTGAGCCTGGAGTAACCTTTGAATATTTTTCAGGCCTTAGATAACCCCTGCACATACAGGCTCAAATATAGGCCAGAAGTTCAAAAATGTTGTATTCATTTTATGGGTAAGTCCACATATGTGCATTAACAATGTTCTTAAACTAAAAGTAAAGAATGATTTCTTTCCCTTTCTCCCACCTTCTTCCCATGTCTTTTGGGTGGATTCTGCTGTCACTGGTGACTAATCAGCTCAGTCCCAGATCTCCTGTGCCCACCCTGAGACAGGATACCCCACCCCCAGCCACTGAATCAGCAGAAAGACAAGGTGCAAGCTGGCAAGGAGAGGCCCAGCACATGCACTCTCTCATGTGTACACTTCTCTGCTATTCTTCCTCAGCTTGGCTCAGTTAGGCTCACTTCTCACCGTCAGTTTTGCTTACCTCTCTGCTTACATGCCTTTGTGCAATCCTTGCCTCCGCCCGAGGTCAACACACACTCTAGTGGGCCAACCCAGGGTTTTGAGTTGGGGTTTTGTTCAGTCTCTGCTTTTTAAAAATAAATCATGATCTCCAAGGGAGCCTCTAGTGACCTCTCGCAGAATCCTAAGGCTAAGAAACCCCTAGTTAAGAAACCCTATCCTGCATAAATAACAGTGGGTGCTGAGTTTTAGTTTGATGAGTAGTGCTAATCTCTACACTGGCAGATGACTAATTTAAATGGTAACACCCAGGAAACGGATGGATCTGGATTATTTGATGTGACTTTCTCGTAAGTTGCTAATACTATTGAAATTTTAGTTGATCTGTGAAATACAGAAATCACCATAATTTATTTTGTTATCTTAGATCCTTCTAGTGTATATATATTGAGCGAGGTGGACAAGGTTAATCGAAGACTGCCCTTTTTGGCTTGTTGAACTGGCCTGAATAGTACTTTTCTGGGGCAAAGGATGATAATCAGTGCTTCTTTACAAGTGAGATGTACTTGCTTCAACCCTTGCCTAGACAAGATAGCTTTTCATCTAAAAATTCTGTGCATGCTAGTCTCAAACACACAATTTCTGAGAATTACGGCCAAGTAGATAGTGATTGTTTTAGCTCCAACACATTTGGGTGAAGCTAATAATTTGGACTCATTACACTTAGGTTTTTGGCTAGAATATTATATAAAGACAATTGGATTGCTTTGGTGGATGATCTATTCTAGAAACTGGATGGGGAAGTATGATTCTGCTAATACTGTTTAGACCATCTGGTAGAACCCAACCTTAAGTTTAATGCTTTTTATTGGATTATAGTTCTAAAGTTGGCTTCAGGCTCACTGTTCAACTCATCAGCTAATATATCCTGTAAGTTTTTATCTTTTCCTCCATAATGTTCAACATTTACATGAATGTGGTATGCATGTTATCTAATGATCTGGAGTCTCATTATTACAGGAATGATACCACCTCTAACCGCTCCCTACAATTAAGCCTAGACTAGAATTCTCCATTACTCTACATCAGGGAACAAATGTGTCTGTCATTCAGAGATGGTTGCATAGCTGTTGCATTTATATATGTGCTAATGTTAACGTTCTGGCTATGAGGCATTCAAACCGCTCGCCTTCCAATAGGAAGTCGGATCAATTAATCAGCATGCAGGACATGCATCTCTACACAATCTGCAGTTAGAATTTGGGATATGTACACACCAGCCCATCTGCAGCCATCTGTACACTATACTTATCCACCAATCCCTTGGCAGTATAGGTATGCAGTAACACCTACACATGAGTGGCTAAATCAAGCTTTAAACTTTAAACTCTAGGAAGGCAACCAGTACAATTAAATATTACCAATAATTGACAATGGGCTGGATGAGAGAACACAAATTAAAATAAAATTGAAACATGTTACACAGCACCTATACTGGGTAACTGAGATTTAGCTGCTGCGTTGGACAGGCTCAATTCCTACTGAAAGATTAAGTAAGCAAGCTATCTGGAAAAGTTCCTTGTTTTTCAGCAATCACCAGATTTGCAGGTGACAGCTGTGATAAAAAGTGCCTTTGTACCACTATATCTAAAGTGCCAACTATAACCCTTCTTAAGCTTGTTAAATTTGGCAGCAAGTATTCAAGCATAGGTTATATATTTACATATAGTTTTGGCTATCCTTGAAACTGGAACTTTCAATTGGAACAATGTATAACATCTTGGCTGATATTCAACGCAATGTACAATGTTATCATCATGTCATCATTGATTTAACAGTTTAATACTTTTAATATTAAGCTTTAAAGCACTATCAGTGTCAGAATTCCCTCCTATCCTTCCTGGACAAGTTGGTAGATGCAGCACAGCGAAGAGGAAAGTTTGAAATATTAATGGCTGGCAACTGCATAACTGGATTGCTATCAGAATTTATTCCCACACTGCCTGGTCAAATAAGGATTCCTAAACAAACCAGGAATCTGATTTGATTTCTTATGCCTGCAAATCTGAACTGCTGGAAAAACTCACGTCTGCTCTGTCTGGAGAACCAACCAGTTGTTTTGTACAAAACCTCAAGTGAGTTTGAACTCCAGGTTTGCATGTGCAAATCTCATGGCATGTTCACTCAAAGCCAAATCACTTTCAAAATTTCTTACTGCTCTGTTTGGAGAACCTGACAACAAAGTCAGGATTTTCTGTAACTGCTGCTATATAAAGAACAACACTGATCCAAAATAAACAGGGGATGAGAAATGGGACCAGCTGTTTCAAACAGAAAACCTAGATTTCAAGAGGAACTTAAAACCAAACAAGCTCAATCTTTCTCATTTACAAATTTCAGTTTGATTTCTTTTCAAACTTTATAAAAATCTTTATAGAAATACTTTCATTGAAATTACAAGCTTTTGTGCTTTTATTTCATACACAAATTAAACTTTAATTATCAAATGAAATTAGAATTATTATTTCTTGCCTAGTCTTAATTTTCATATAATTGTTAGTTTAATTGATGGAAGTGGCTTCAAACAAATTTATTTATCATTTAGGGCAGTGTTTCCCAGCCTTTTTGGCTTTGAGGACTGGTGGGTAGGAGGTGAAGAGAGGGTGGTTCTGTGAGCACAGAGGGCAAGCATGCACATGCACAACTCCATTTGTGCCAGCTGCTGGAGAATGTGCGCAGGCACTTGCCTGCTGCCTATGTGAGTGGGGGTGTGCACGCTCATGTGCTTGCCCACCACTTCTGTGGCCCGGTAACAAAAGGCTCAACCCTTGATCTAGGGGGATACAGCATCAAACAGTTTGAGACTTAAATATAAAAGAACTCATGCTGGAAAAATATTGCATAGACAGGGTTTTTCATTGTATAGCTATCTTAGAATGCAAATTCATATTTTAATAGTGCATCCAGAAAAAATAGGAGTAACAGTATTTTGCGTTTATCTCCCTTACACCTTACCTTAATCCCATGACTGATAACTAATCTTGAGAACAAATGTTTTGACCACAATTCAGCTACCTTAAGCTTTGCTCCTTTATGACACAGCTTTCTTGGAACATGCTTCCTGACATGCACCCTCTAGTTCATTCTTGTGTTGTACTTTTTTCATTTCTCTTACCAAAGAATATTAAGAGAACAAAGAGTCATTATTTTCATAAAGTTTGTAGAAAAGCATTTCATTCATTACAACTAATGTTCAGATTTCCCTTTAATGTGATGCTTTCTAATATTAATAGCAATAACACTTAGACTTATATACTGCTTCACAGCATTTTACAGTCTTCTGAGCATATTGCCCCCAACGTGACTCCCCATTTTACCAACCTCAGAAAGATGGAAGGCTGAGTCAACCTTGAGCCAGTGAAGATCAGCAGAATTAGATTGCAATACTACATTCCAACCACTGTGCTACCATGCCTCTTAATAAAGTTTATTGGCAACATAGTCAATAAATAAAACTTCTGCTCACAACCTTGACCTCAGAAGATGAACAAGTGAAGAAGAGTTTTTGAAAACCAGTTTAAAAAGACTAAATATTAAGGGATTACTTTAAAAGTGGAAAATGTTACTTCATCTAAAATTGAGCAAACCCAGTAGCAAATTTGTAATTATTGAATGAATATTTATAATAGTTTTACACCATGAAATGTGGAAGTCAGAGTTGTTTTTCCTTAACATCCTCCCATAACTGTCATACAGATTAAAACAATATAGGTTTAGAAAAGAATGTCAAGAAAGTCCTAATAAAATGATTCAACAAAACCTTCTACAATTTTTTCCACAGGTAGGGATACACAAGTTGCAAAAACTTTTATTAATACTCACATTATCAATACTGGGAGTTTTTGTAGGTGAGGAAGGTCCTAAAACAAAAAATAAATATTAATACAATCAATCAGAATATTCCTATTCTATCTTTTAAGGCTTTGCAGTGCTTTGCATTCAGAAGGACAGAGCATCTTCTGCGCACATGTGGGCTTTTAATAAGTTTTAAAACCGTGGCTTTTTTTCCAGGATCATGCCAATAATTGTTACATCTGCACCCATATATACACGGAATGACCTTTTTCTTTTACATCCATAGCATTACACAAAGCTATCCTGAATATCGTAACAAAAGAGTTAGACATTTATAATCTGATAGTCTTGGCTAGCTATCAACATATTCACCTGGCAGCTTATCAAGAATTCAAGTTTCTTGGAAACAAGAACCAAAAATATCTTTACTGCAAATATTACAATCCCATGTTTTTCAACTGGTAAGTAAGCAACAATAATAGTTCTTTCAAGCAATGAGAAGGACCTCTGTTTCTTACTAAACATTATACATGCACAATCCTTTTTCCCACATACCCTTTGCACATCACACAATAAATGGGAGGGAACGAATGTAAACATAATGACTAAGTCAAGCCAGTATTTAAAAACTTCCCTTGTTATTTTCAATGCCACAATCTGAAAAGGGAATTTCAATGACAGATTATGTGCCTTGAAAAGGTTTGGGTGAATAAATATTAAGTAAATTACCATGTTATCTGCCCTTGTACATTCATTCATGTATAATATGTTCTGAGGCTTTAAAAAAAAAAATAATAATCATAAAAATCAGTGCTAATCATTCTATTATGAAAAACCCCTCATTGTGACTAAGTTAAAATGATTTATGAATTGTCCACCAATCTCAGTACCAAGCTAAAATTCTAAGCAAGGGGACTCACCTGGCAATGTAGATTTCCCTCATAAATCTGTGATAACATGTCTTAATGGCACTTGAATGTTAGGGACAGCAATTTTTACACACATATACACACTCACATATATTCCCGTGCAATTTTTTTTTAAAAAAACCAAACTAAATCAAATCAACCCAACTCAACCTCCCGCCCCAAATTCCAATGTTTAAAATATTGCTTTTAATTTTAAGATGTCACAGGCACTATTTTGTATTGGCCCATTACCATTCTACCAATTTCCTAAAGATTTAAAGATGAATTTATATGAATCAAGAGATTATTTGCAATTAATGGCAAACTTCCATATTTTCCCAAGGACAATGAAAAGAATCAGCTTATCACCAACATAAAAATATCAATAACATGGCATTTTCCAATTCATTGTTATATTTTAATTAGATCAATAGATCATAAATGGGGAGTATAACAGCTACTGCACTACATTACATGAGAAGTTCACAGTTTTAGTACAAATAGAATGCTCAATGATAACTAGTAACCAAAATGTATTTTAAAAGATGCATGAAAGTGACTTATTGAATAAAAAGCAAACACTTTCTACCATTACACTTCTACATTATCCTCAACAACATATAGATCCAGCAATATTTGGCAGTAGATTTGTACAATTTAGCCATGTCAGCAATGATTAATTTGTATTGAATGAACTTTGCTAACAGTATCTACTGCCATTTCAAAATACAATTATCACAAATATAACTGTATATAACTCTATGTTGTAAAGTCAATATTAATATCAAGCCCATAAATGAAAACAAGCTTATATGATATTTTACAATGGTTAACTGACCCTTACTGACATGAGATTAAGAAGTCAAAGTAACAATAAAAAGCCATATACATAAAAAGACAGTGGACTAAGACAAACGAAGAGACAATCAACAACCCACAAGTGAGGTCTTTACATGGCACCACTCATGTATACAACTTTTACATATTTATGTTACTATGAAAATCTTGCCAATCAGATACCAATGGAAAAGAATTTTGCCTTTGGAGAAATGTACTGTATAGATACTTGACCTTTAGAAACATTTACTACATCTTCTGAGAGACTCATAGAAAAGAGATGGGAATTATTTCTTTTACATTATTTCTTTTACCATGAATGTAGAAATACAAACTTAAGAGTAGCAATATGGGCAACCACAGTAAGATCATATGTGCATTTTGTCATAATTCCAAAATGCCACAAATACATATTTGCATCAGATGTCCTGATGCAAAAAAAGTAATCACAGAATTTGCATGATTCTATTATCACTGTGCATATGCCATCTTTTTGGCATCATTGCATTTTGTTCTCAATGTCACTAGATAGAAGTACTACATTGTGTTTGAAAGCAACTCAGGCATTTTAAGTTATAGCAAATTCATTTACATACCTCCTCTTAGGATAAGCAGTGGCACCTCTGCTCCAACTGGGAACTGCTTCAGTACTTCTACTACCTGGATGTGTGTTAAATTCTGTACATTCTGATGATAAATCTCTTTAATTACATCCCCTTTCTGAAGTCCATGACACCACTGGCTGTCTAAAATCATCTTCACCTTTTGTCCTGTAGGGCTATCAGCTATTGCAAATCCAAAACCTTTAGGTCCCTTGATCAGAGGAATTGTGACCATTTCTGTTTGAGAACATCCTGAAGAAGACCCTGTAGCCCTTTCTTCTCCAAAGTCTATTGCTGAAGGACCGTTCAGGCGTCCATTGACTAATATATGTCCAGTTTTACTATTGTGATCCAAAACCACTGTTCCTGGGATTAAATCCTGACTGAGTATACAGGTATCTCCTTTTGAAACTGGCTGGCCATTTAAGACAGGAGTGGCTGTAACAATATCTACAACAGGATCTTCACTTTCATCAGGTAGAGGATATCCACGACACAACGTCATATTCACATACTGATTGACGAGAACTAATTGAAACATCTGGACAACATCAGCATGGGTATGGCCAAGGACACATGAACCATTTATATCTACAATGACATCACCTATTAAAAATGAATAAAGTATTAACACAAATATATCTGCATATATTAAAATAATCTTAGTAACCTCATTGTGGAGAATTATTAGCATTTATTTATTTAAAACATTTATATAGCCACCCATCTTACAACAAACTTTGGGCATCTCCCAATCGAAACTTAGAACAATAATGAGCATATATTGTAACTGATTCAACCATTCCCCCTGAATTTTCCCTTGAACTTAATTTGTGTTTGTTAAGACCAGACATCTAAATATTCAATTTCATTGAATTTGGGAAATGTTTATATACTTCATAAGTGAAAAACAGAATGTTAGGGATAAGACTCATGCGCTAATGTATTGAAGTCTAAATTATATATGACTTTTTTATTCAAATATAGTGCTAGACTATACAACCCATGATCCTCTGGGTCATCGTTTCAGAGATATTTTCTTACCAGATTCCTTAATGCCTTCAACAATGGAAGAGCTTTTAATGTACTTGAAAAGTTCATACAACTTTTCAGGAAGTGTTTTCTGACATTTTGTATGATCTCATAAAATGTCATGATCATTTTTATATCATAAAATGTTTTATAAAATTAGCCAAATTTCAATTCCATGGGTTTCATGGCTCTCAGATTTTGGACGTATTCTGTCAGTAAGCCAATTTGAGGTACTTTGACTGAAAAATTGTTGCCCTATGATGCACCTAGATATCTCTGCTAAATGGTATGTATTATGCTTTAACACTCTCTACACTCCTATTTTAACACCTGAACAAAGACACTAGGTATGGTCATCTGTCAGCACGAATGAAGTATCATTATATGCTTTATGAGAAGCCTTAACTTTTGCATTTTGTATTTATTATAGTTGTTCTTTTCATTGTATTTTTGTATTTCTATATTGCTAGCTGCCCAGAGCTATGAGCTTAAGATGGGCGATCCATAGAAATTTTATAATAAATAAATGAATTTTAATTGGGAAAGAGAAAATGAACTGTTCCTGAATATCTAAAATACCAAACTCTTTTGTGATCCAACTACACTATAAATTGTAAAACCTCATTTACCTGATGAAATTTTGCCATCTTGTGCAGCAGGTCCATCCTTTAACACATTCTTCACCTGTAGAAATTCATCTGGTCTGTCTCCGCCAATTATTGTGAATCCAAATCCCATTGTACTTTTCTTCAGTGACGTTCGTATTAGTGTCCCTATCAACTGGGATGGATCTCGAGTAAAGAAAGGTTTTGCTTGTTCTGCACACAAAGAAAATGCTTTTAGGCATGTCTATTCAAAAACTGGGAGTGCAGAATCAAGCAATTAATATTGTAGTGATAAACTATTTTGAAATGTCAGATAAAAACTTTCTGGATGCACTGACTAGAATTCTAAAACATAGATATGTTTATATTATTCTGTTCTGTTAAATAACTCTTTATAAACACCCAATTCTGGGCCATATCAAAATCTTCCTTCCTTCCTTCCTTCCTTCCTTCCTTCCTTCCTTCCTTCCTTCCTTCCTTCCTTCCTGCCTGCCTGCCTGC
>JANHFL010001750.1:127811-138210 GCA_032468155.1 Oxyrhabdium leporinum | reverse complement strand
GGGAGGGAGGGAGGGAGGGAGGGAGGGAGGAAGGAAATAAATATGGTTGTAAGGATTTTTGTAATAATCCATTCTCAACTTTACTTAACTTCCTTGAATATATTGTTATCCTAAAGATCAGCTAATTTACATATTACTACTGTAATTTATCTGCATGTAATCAAGACACTTAAATTCAAATGACAATTTCAAATGGTGGCCCACATGGAGTCATTCCAGAAGGGGCACCATTTCGGGAGTGGATGCGAAGAACTGTAGCCAGTCCAGACTGGTGCCTGCTTCTGGAACGGCAGCACATGGGCTCTGTACTGTATAAGGATGGATCAGCAGACTACCCTACTCAAAGGTGGGGAGGTATCCAAGATCTCCTTTCAGTCATCAAGTGCAGCATAAAGTGCCAGAAGGGGTGGAGGGAACCTGGACAGGCCATATGTGAGCCGAGGAGGTGCTGTAATGAAAGTTGGACCTGTGCTAGGCCTCCCATGGCAGACTCCCCTGAGGTATCCTGTGCTATGCTTAACAACTGCAACAGGAAAAGCAGGGATTGTGGTCATTAAGCAAGGTGTTAATGTAGGTGCTTTGCTTAATAACTGCCATGACTTATGACTGCAATAGGCAGGCTCCATTATGGTAATAAATCAAGGACTACTTGTGATATCTCCATTCCCAGGGATTAAGAAATATTTCTCCCTTCTTTGCTTAAATAATAGTTTCTGAATATTTGCTTCAAGGTTATCCCTGGTTCTCAACACCTACTGTATTGATATCACTACTTATTCAATAATTTGAAAACAAAAAACAGTCGGCAGATTTTAATTTATTTTATCTGGATGTCAAGTATTTGGTATTTTATAAGGGTTATCTTTGATACTTTGTTCAAAGTCACTTATCCAATCATTCCTTGCATGAGACAGCTACTCCTACACTATTTTTCTCTACAGGAAACACAAAGTGACACAATTTAGATGACAGCATTCTGGATTATTATTTACAATCATCATAGTACAAAGTCCTGTATCACGACTTTTTGATTTTTACCAAGAAGCAGGCTGTAGTCTACTCTGTCAATGCCTTACTGAAATCCAAATATATTATGTCCACAGCATTTTGCTAGTCCACTAATTTAGTCACTTTGTCAAATAATGAAATAAGATTTATTTGACATGATCTGTTTTTGACAAACTCTTGTTGACTTCTCACTTCTAGGTAAGTGTGTAATACAAATGTCCCTTCAAGAACCAAATAATATAACCATCCATTTCTATATATTTGGTTATCTAATGCAATAGATTTTTCTATAAAACATGTGATTAATTCATCTATCTCCTTTGCAGAAATACAGTATATGTGCTGAAATACTGTAATTTTCAAATTTAACTCTCAATCTCTGATAGTGTTGTTGAAAATATAAATCATTTAATCTCCAAATGGTTGTCCTATATGAACCTTCCATTTAAAAAAGGGAATATTATTTTATTTTATATTCACTAGTTCTGAATGAAACTTATAAAAACTAATGAAAACTGATTTTATTTCAATATATAGTATATCAAATTAATCAGAAGAATCTGTAGATTTTTGGCAGCTGCAGCCAAGAACAAACTCATTTTTATTTAGAAACATGAAACAGCAATTCACACAAAGGCGGTATTAAAAGGTGTAGTTAGAGCATTACTTCTATTTTTTCATATGAAGGCTTGTTCAAATAAAACAGTTCAATACCGAATTACACCTCAGAAAGCTAAAAATACTAGGTTGCTGCACTTGAGGGATCTCAGCAATATTTTTAATAAAATAAGTGCCTTTGAAAAATTAAACAATTGGCTTTTTACTCCTTAATCATTTGAATTTTAATAATGACATTCCATATGGCACAAAAGAAACTGCCAGGGCTTCAGCTAGTTTAATATTTTGAAATTGTAACTCTATTTTGCCCTTGTAAAATAACTCCTTATCAAATGTCTTTATAAACTGTTAATATGGTATTCAGATATAGTAATAAAAGTTATTACTCAATATGTGTATGTTTGGATGTGTATGCAAAGAAAATCCTATACAAATTTAAAAGCAAACAAAAAGCAAAGTTCCAAACTGTACAAAAATCAGGCCATAAGCTGGAATAATCTCTCTGGTAACATTATTAAAGGTAAAGGTTTCTCTATCAGTCGAGTCTGATGTTAAGGCACAGTGCTCATCTCTGTTTCTTGGCCAAGGGAGCCAGCATTGTTCGAAGACAATCTCCATGGTCAGCATCGTTACATGCCAAAGGGGCATGGATTGCTGTTACCTTCTCACCGAAGTGGTACCTATTAATCTACTTGCATTTGCATGCTTTTGAACTGCTAGGTGGGCAGGAGCTGTGGCAAGTAACAGGAGCTAACCCCATTACACAGAACCTGCAGCTCAAACCTGGGCTGCCAGCTCCCCAGCTGATAAGCTCAGAGTCTTTAACAGCTACCATCAACTGCTGACAAAACATTTAAAATACAGTCTCTGTCTGAAAAATCGTTGCCACCTTGCATAAAAACTTTCTATGCAATAACAATGATCATCTTTAAAGCTATGCATAGACACACACACATTGACAGATATTTGATATCATATCACTTAATTATCAAGGTATAAACAAGTGATGCAGCACTTTCTTTTACGAGTGCTAAAATTATTTTCAATTAATCCTTAATAGTTTTGTATTATTACCAAACCAGGTCACTATGATGATGGATAGAATTCTAGGCCCAGTGCAATATAGATTAAGATTCCGGTTTATCTTAAACCATTTCTCTGAACAATTTTGATATGAATACATGATCACAGTGTACTGAAGTCGAGTGAGGACCATGCAGGTCATTAAGAAAGCACCTCACATGACTATAACCAGCTCCTCATTGACTTTGCTTGTGGAAAACAGCAGGGAACATTACAAACGGCAGTCACATGACCATGGGGTACAACCGTGGTAAATGTGAGGTGATAGCGGCCATGCAAATGAATCACAATCATGTGACTACAGAGGTGGCATGACAACTGGAACTTTGAGGACTGGTAATATATACTTCTTGTTCAATGCTGTTGCAATTTAGAATAATCTCTGAACAAATAGTTGATAACAGAGAAACTATCTGTAATTATCTCTCACAAAAATGTTAATCTAGAAATAACTGATCAAGTGATAAGTTTTAATATACCATCATATGTTCCACTTTCTAGCAAAGCTCCACTTTCTTCCAATGCCTTGAACTGATCAACAGGTATAAAATTATAGTCCACTCCAGGGACTTCCCCATCTCTGGGAGCTCTTGTAGTGCCTGGAATAAAAAGGCAGAATGTGGATAAATACTTGTAAAATTTTCTAACTGTATCAGTTTGCAAATTCTTACACAAAACTGACCTAGATTGTGCCACTCTGCTATATAATAATAAAAACATATTCAACCACAAGTACTTCATTATATGAAACTAGAGCAAAAAATATCCAACAGGAATAACGTTAAACCAAATTAAAATCAAGGATATAATTTACTTGTTAAAATTCTAGAAATACCCACTTGTCGATGACTCTGGATGGCTCAAAAGGATTAATATAATTAACTTTTGTCATTCATCCTTGACTATAGCATATTTTCTGCAAACTCAGGGTTGGATGTCTCTAGAATCTCCATATGCCTCCAAATGGTAGAAAATTGGATATAGGAAAAGAAGCTGAATCTGAATTTATACAAAACAGAATTTTTGAGCCTGGACTCAATCGAGTCTTCGGAATGGGGCGGTATATAAATGTAAAAATAAATAAAAAATAAATTGATCCAGTTCTGAATGGGATTGCACTAACACTTAATGAATAGGCTTGCAATCTGGTGCATTCTCCTTGATATAAAACTGGTTAAGTACATAATAATAGTGCTATGGGTCTTTTATCAGCCTCAGCTGGTAGACTAATTGTCTCCTTCATGAGGAAGAGAGTCCTGATTCAGTGATATATATGCTTTTAACTTCAAGATTGGATTATTAAAATACGCTTTGTGAGTCCATTTGGAGGTTCTCATTGTCAAATATAAAGCCTTTGGTCCTCAAAGGAACATTTTCTGCAAGTTGCACAAGTTGAACAGCAAAATCTGTTTTTACCCAGGAAGGGATCCATATTATAAAATAAACTGCAGTTGAAATAGAGGCTGGCCCTCTTTTTATTGCAGAGACAATATAAGAACTACAGTGGTCCTCAATTTACAACTTCATTTGCAGAGGTGAAATCTAGCTGGTTCGCACAGTTTCGCGCGAACCGGTAGGGAAAATTTTGATTGGTTCGGAGAACTGGCACATATCACCTCTGGCTGGCCCCGCCCCTGCCTGCCCGCTCACTGTTCCTCCCGCCCCCTGCTCACCGCACCACGCCCACCCACCAGCCGCTCGCCCAATCACTATTCATCTCGCCTCCCCACCAGGCATAGGCTTAGCAGCCTATATAAGTTTACCAAGCAATTAGTCACCACAGTATCTCTGCCTGCCTTCCCACGAGGACGTGCCTGTGCCCCAACTGCTCCTGATCTGCCTGCCTGCCTGCCTGCCTGCCTGCCTGGGTAAGTAAGCCTCTGCCACCACTTGCTTCGCTTCCCACTGGCACTGCGTCCCCGTGCGGCCTGGCTAGCTGCCCTCCCACGGTCCCTGGAGCTTGCCTGCTTCTTGCTTCCCTTCCCACCATTGCTGCATCCCCGCGTGGCCTACCTAGCTGTGCCTCCCAACCCCCCACAGTCCGCAGAGCTTGCCTGCCTCTTGCTTCCCTTTCCACTGGCGCTGCGTCCCCGCAAAGTCCGCGGAGCTTGCCTGCCTCTTGCTTCCCTTCCCACCAGCGCTGCGTCCCTGCGCGGCCTAGCTAACTGCCCCCTCCATGGTCCCCGCAGCTTCCGTTCCCTGCCTTCCACACTGTCTTCCTTTCTTCCCTACTTCCTTCTGCATGCGGCCCCGCCATGTTTACCTGCCTTCTTTGCAGGGAAGGGAAGCAGCTTCTTTCTTTCTTCCCTTTTGTGGGCAGAAGACTTTTCCCCACCCACTGTCCCACCTTGCCATGAGTGACATTGAGTTGGCCATGCCCACTCCGTCACATGTCCCCACCAAGCCACGCCCATAGAACCGGTGGTGAAAAAAAATAGATTTCACCACTGATGATGATACTTCTGAAGAAATTGTTTTTGGCATCCCCTTTCCTTCTGGAGGTCAAAGTGAGGAAAAAGCTTCCAGCAATTTGAATACTAGGCAGGATGGTCATGCCCTGCAGGCTTCTATTCTCAAAAGTTGGGGTGTTGAGAAAAACTGAATGCCCAGGAGGAAAAGACGCTCAGCCTTTCCAGCCAAGTTAACATATTTCATCTGCCAAGTGGGAACTACTGCCAGCAGATTTACCTAGTTAATCAACAAAGTAGCAACAGCTTAGGAAGGATTCTATAGAGGGAACTCTTAAAGAGGAAAACAGAAGTAGGGAAACTCTGAAAAATGAGATTATAAAAGACCAGTCTACCAAGATACCACTGAGGAAAAAAATAAGAGACCCCAGAAAAAAACAGTATGGTTACATAAAGCAAGTATAAAAAATGGAAAGAGGGATACATAATTAAAACAGAATAAAAGCAAAAAGTCCGAATTTACAAAGTCAGGAAAGCTACAGGTCAGAGTAAAATAAGATTTGCAACAAATTTTGATTTCCTGGACATTTGATGAAAAATGGGCTTTAGAACTCAAGGCTGCTAGCTGAATAACCAGGGCCTGCAGCCTTGCCACAAGTAAATCAAACTCTAAAAGTAAACCAGGGGGAATTGGCAGTAGAAGCCAGCACAGCTACTGAACTGTTTATATTCAGAAAGCAGAACCCTATTCTTTGCCTCAAAAACAACAAAATTCTCTAATGAAAGAAGTAGAATAATTGAAACAAAGAATCCCTGAGCATGTGAAACAGCACAAAAACACAGGATAAGGTAGCCTGCATTGAAGCTTGTTCCAAAGAGACAGCTAGCACAAGCATTAAAAGATGCCAATATTGTTATAGCAAATATAAGCACTAGCTCTCAGCAAGAAACAAGCCAACTAATATATAGCACAGCCGCAGTTAAAACTCAATACCTGGGATGCAAAATCAACAAAGTGGGTAAGGTAGTCAAACAGTACACCACCAAAATGGAAGATCAGGCTGGAAGATAAAATCATCAAACTTAATCAGATACAAGCAGGCTAGAACAAACGAAAGAAAAGAACCTGAAGAACAGAAAGATCAAGTAATACTGGATCAAAAAATGTCACCTTGATAGAAGAAAGATTAGGGAAAGACTGGAAATAACAAAGTAGTAAATAATGCTATAGTCAAGATCAGTAGATACAAACCTCGAATTGCAATTTATTGCCAAAACCTCCCATTTCAGTCCAATCAGAAACATTTCTACCAATCCATCAATGGAGAGACTGCAATGAATCTATCAGTACCTGACAAAAGAAGAAACAGTGCAGTTTCAGGTGCAGATATGGGATAAACCAAAGAAGTACAATAAGGATGCAGCTTGGTAAAGGAGGTGAATAAAACTTTTTTAAAAAAAAACTGAAATGAAATAACTAGTAATAACAGCAGAAATGATAGAGAAAAGAGCAAGGAGGAGAAATGTTGAAGAAAGAGACAATGAGACTAATTCTGGCTGCACAAGAGTAAGCCTTAAGAACAAATACATACAAAACCAGAATTGAGAAGACAGCAAATGCCACCTATGCAAAGAAGCTGATGAAACAGAGAACTACCTAATTAGCTCTGCAAGAAGATTGAACAGACTGACAAGAACAACAACGGCACAATAGAGTGGCAACTTGAAGATCTGCAAGAAATACCATTTGCCTGCAAACAAGAACTGGTGAAACCGTAAAATAGAAAAAATCATAGAAAACAAAGCAGCTAAATTGTTCTGGGACTTTAGAATTCAAACAGACACCTACCACATAACATCCCAGATGTAAAAACTGACAAAAAAGTGAGGACAGTGGATGTGGCAGTCTGGAGAAAAAAGAACAGAAGAGAAGGTGCTGGAGAAGATAACAAAATACAAAAACCTTTAAATAGAAATAGAACTACGGTAGAAGCAAGCTAGCACCAATAGTAATAGGGGCCCTGAGTGTGATCCCAAAAGAACTACAGCAAAATTTATACACCATCAATATTGACAAATTTGCATCAGTCAATAGCAAAAGGTGGCTTTACTAGGAATAGCCTCCATCCTGTAACACCATCAAATATTCAGATCTGCCTATCCCAGGTCTTTCAAAAGACTCGATAGGTAGACCAATATGCCAAACCCATTCTGAATATCTGGCTGGCTGTGTGAAACTCTGAAACATGAGATTATAAAAGATTAGTCTAGCACAATACCATGAGAAAGAAAAATAAGAGACCCTGATGAAATCAGCATGGTTGCTTAAAGCACTCTCCAAGAAATTCAGAGACAAAAGGACAGGTATAAAAATGGAAAGAGGAACACATAATTAAAATAGAATACCAGCAAAAAGACTGAATCTGCAAGTCTGATCACTATAAATACTTGGGTGTCCTTCAAGCTGATAACATCAAGCACAATGAAGTCAAGAAAAGAATTAGAAATGAATACATCAAGAGAGTGAAGATCTTAAAATCCAAACTCATTGGAGGAAATACCATTAAGGCTATCAATACCTGGGCAATTCCAGTCACTTGATATCCCACTGGAATAGTTGACTCAAGCAGAACTAATGGCCCCGGATAGACTATGCAGTTGGAAAATTTAATATTCCCTGCTTTAGGAAGGTGTAAACAGCTTTCTCCAGCCAGAGTATACATGGAAATATAAATATTAAGGAGAACAAAATAAACTTGAACGCAGAAATATAAGACTGAAAAGTTTGTGTGTGTTTGTACATAATATTCCCTCATAGCAGTTATAGATTAAGGTAGAGTGAACAATTCATCACAGACGTCTGTAGAGATTCTCAGTCATCCAGGTCATGGTTGTCCCAATGGTGCTTTTTCAGGAGGCAACTGGACTTTCTTGTTTTTTCTTGGAAGATATTTCACTTCTCATCCAAGAAGTTTCTTCAGCTCTGACAGGATGGTGGGCAAGGGAAGGATTTATATTCCTTGCAGACAGCTGGTCATTTGCATCCTTTTAGAGGGTCACTGAAGCACTTGGAGATTTATCTGTGTCCTCAGGGTCACCTGAATAGTGCTGCTGGTTCTTGTAGTCTGCATTTTTTTCTCTAGAAATCTGTTCCTACTCAAAGAAAAAACAAGGAAGTTCAGTTGCCTCCTGAAAAAGCACCTTTGAGACAATTCATCACAGTTTTAATTCTCAAGTGGGATATTTCCACTTCTATTTCTACAATTGATACAAATGATTGTATAAATGGCAGTGCTAGTGGTACTATATGGCTTAGAACAGGAAGCTAGCAAGTTGGAGTGGTTTTAATACATTCACCTATAATCCTCATGGTGCATTGAGTCTGGCGAGTTACTAATATAGCAGCTGTTAAGCTATATAGGGGCACAGTATTCTGCTGTGAAGAAGACCAACCTTAGGACTGATGAGCTGAGGGTGGTAGCTGAAGCTCCCCATTTAGTTCCACATAATTTCTGGAATATGTTGTTCCTAGTATTTTTGCCTCTGCATTATCTAGGTGTTTTTTGTAAGGGACCTCCAATCCAATGTTACTCCAAGGTATTTTGGAAGGGGGGGTCATAAGGGAATAAATTGTTGTTTAAGTAGACTTTTGGGGCACCATATGCTAGTTTGTAGTTTGTAATCTTCTAACCTTATTTATGTTGTGCCCCGTTAGTATCTGAAAGGATCTATCATTCAGCATGTTATTTAGTATTCATCTATAATGGGACCTAATCTGTTTATAATCAATATTTCCAAGAGTTTGTAGCAGGAGCTCCAAACTCTTGGAAATGATTGGGAGTAGCTTTCAACTCTGTCTTGTGGTTTGCCAGGTTTTAGGAGCTTTAGCTTTTTTGAATTCTGGTGGGAGGCAGCCATTGGAAACTCTGTCTGAGAGGAATTTACCAATACAATTCTGTGTGTGCCTCCCAGAATTTATCAGGAATGCTGGATGAGTGCCTTTGAAGCCTGATGCTCTACCACATTTCAGATTACCAATGGCAGTATCAATTTCCTTTATAGAGAAGGGACCGGAGTACTCAGAAAGCATTCAGCCTGACTGCCAAAAATTTGAAAGTGCTTTCTTGATGAGAATGGAATGTCCTTTCACCCTGAAGCTCTGGAGAGAGATACAACTTGAGAGGCTATTTGGTCAGAAGTTACTTTAGATGTTTGTTGTGTGGGTTGTCTAGCTCCATCCAGTTTTCTTAATAGGCTCCAAGCTTTCCTCATTGGAGAAACATATTATAGACAAGAAGTATATTATCAGCAATGAAACTTGGTAATTAGTTTATTATGCCTGTGTGGTTATGATTAGATAAAATGGGGGAACCCTGTCATCCAATGTCGATGCTATTACAAATATAGCAGGTCAATTATGATGGTGGAAAAGTTCCCTTTGATAATTTGTTGGAAACATTAGTATATAAATGACTATACCAAATGCTATCTGACTATTTCTAAATCTAAATTGTTGAAATCTTCAATTAGCAGTTTAGCATTTTGTTCCTATTATACACTGATGGCATATCAAATTTAAACAATATTCCGATTTTATTTTCATTTGCAAACATTCTGCCTTCTTGTTAAAACACAGAGAGTTGTTAAGTCAAGAGCCCAAAAAGCTCTTACCTTATGAAGAGACAATGTTCAAAGGTACTAACAATCCTAGTCAAAGCAAGTGACTTTTGACATCGCCAAGATTTCTTACAATTGAGTTTCTGTTCTTTCATTCAAATTCTCTGATTAAAGTAAGTAAGCTCTTCAACAAGGGAAATGAGGTATTCAACCATTTAAAAAAAAATTAAAAGCCATAAAGTGAATGGAAGTTTTCTTTGTTATCACATATCCTCAACGAGAAGATAATCCCTTGAGAGAGAGAGAGAGAGAGAGAGTGTGTGTGTGTGTGTGTGTGTGTGTACATATTCCCATCAATCCATTTCTTTTAAACTAGGATGGGGTGTGAGGCTAGTTCGCCTCCTCATGGTGCACCCCTGAATAGCACGGTAGCGTGAACCAAATAACTAGTAACAATTGGCAACCAGACTACATTGAAGAATTGGCAGTTAACGACAGTTGGCAACTAGACATCTTTGTAGAACTCCTGGCTCTCTAAATACATGGCAACAAATAAACAACAAAGGACAAGACAGATTGGGAACATTGTTGTGGGGTCTTGTCTCTACCCCTCGGTGTGACTGTGGTGTTCCTCAACAAAATATCCATCACATTGTGTCTGAACT
>JANHFL010001750.1:112432-125053 GCA_032468155.1 Oxyrhabdium leporinum | reverse complement strand
TTGACGTCACTCACAGCAAGGTGCCACCGTCCCACCTTGCCGTGAGTGACGTTGAGTTGGCCACGCCCACTCACTCACATGACCTCCACCAAGCCAAAAAATTAGATTTCACCACTGCTCATTTGGCACCTGAACTTCTGTCACTAAGCAATGCAGTCATTAAGTCACACCCAATTTTTACCATGGTTGTTCAGCAAATCACGTGGTCATTAAGTGACCCTATTGACTTTGCTTGTCAGAGGTCCCTTGGGAAGGTCACAAATGGCAATCATGTGACTCTGAGATGCCCTAACCATCTTAAATATATGCTGGTTGCCAAGCCAGTGAACCAAGGGATGCTTGGTGTTTGTAATTGTGAGGATTGGTTAGAACTCACTTTTTTCAATGTTACTGTAATTCAGAATGGTTGTTAAACAAATGATTCTAGATTCAGGACTACCTTTACCTCTTTGACTAATTATATGACATCAAGTTGGTGACTATACAGATAGAATTTGTTCAGGATTTGTCCAGAATTTGTTTCCAAACTAACCCCTTAAGATTTCTGGTTGTGCACCCATCACAACTGTATGTAGTCCATCCACCTTGCTGCTTGTCATAATTCGTTTTCCTTTCTTTCCAATTTTCTCAACATCCTCATATACTTTGCTAGACAGCTAGAACTTCACATAGTGTGTACAAAATTTGATAATATCAATCTGGTCATTTGTGTTCTGAGTAAGAACTTTGGATTGTTATATGATTTGTTCATTTTCCCGTCCGTCTGACTGTCTTCACAGAAGTTTCCAATGCCAAACTATGCATCTATGCTCTTTCTAATCTGCTTCTTCAAATTTTAAATTTCATTTCTATAGGAAAGATAACTGCCTGAGCAATTCTGATATTTGTAGATATAGACACATCATGACATCTGAATTATATTTTTTCAAATCCTTCATTGCTACCCCTCAAAGTGCCAGTCTGCAGCTTATTTCTCCACTGCTAATTCCTTTAATGATGATTCTAAATGGCAGAAGCTATTCACCGCTTTAATACCTTCTGTTAATTGTCAGTTTTGTTACCATATCCGTTGTCATTAATTTGTCTCCAGAAGTGGCAATAAACCATTTGAGTTTCAATATACAGTAATGTGTACTGGTCTACAGTTCAAATGTATCCCTAAAACATTCCATTCTGTACTGGTTTTAGAAGTGGGATGATCAGAAACATACAAGCTGGAATTTGGCTTTTGTGGCAAGCACCAGGTACTCCATAATGAAAAACATAATTGTTAAGATCATATCCCTCTTCACCTCAGAGGCCTGTAGTGGCAAAAAATGACAAATGGTCATCCCAGGACAGTCTTCTCCTATGAAAAATGGAAGCACACATTATTGCCTTTTAGTTGGCAGGACACAGGGAACATTCTGGGAATCTATGCTGACTGTGATCCTGGATAGGGGAGAAGACACCTTGGTGTAAGTTTTTAGTTCCCCACTCTTGAGTAGATTTGGAATTGAAGTAGCCCAATATCAAGCATTTCACACATCTATTTCTTTGAGTGACAGATAGATTCTTCTGAGTTCTGCCAGATCCTTGGTATGAGTGACTGTCTTCATTAATGGAATGGGGGGCTTCATCTGTATCTTTCCCTAATGTTTAATATGTGTGTATGTTAAACTGTAATCTATGAGAAGTGCATGATCCAACTGTGCAAAAGTACATGAAGAACAAGAGTATAATGATATCAAGTTAAGAGAAGGCCATTTCAATACAAATTTATGTAAGAGATCCAACAAAAAGTTTCAGTTTCCAGTGGGATTTTTTATTTCAATATGTGTAGCATCAAATGTGTTGCCTGGAAAATATGCGTTTGAAATAACTGAAGGCTTAGAATATTGGAGAGACAGAAGAGAATAAATATAGAAAACAGAGAAGAATATCTTTTTTTCCTTTCGGGAAAAATCTGTTTAATAAACTTGTTTTTCCTGTTTCTAATACAAAGAAATCTTCAATTTATTGTTTTTCCTTGTTATGGATTTATCTCTTCCCTCAGCTCACTTGTTAGTCAAGTGATCATCTATGTACTCACATAACATAACACTTCATTCTCATGCAGTCTGTTATCTTTCCCCCTTTATTCTATCTCTGGATGTGGAATAAATATCCTTTGGCATGTGCAGTGATAGCGTTTCTCACTCAAAAGCTCAACTACAGAATGTGTGAATTCTATACATGACAGAACCAATTTTACTACTTGAGGTATCACAGTTGTGGGTAAGCAACTTCTTTGAATTAGAAACTAGCAGAATTTAGCACAGGTCACATGAAGAGTTAGCACAGCAAATACTTCTAATAATTCTTTTACAATCAAACTAAAAATTAAAAATGAATTTTAAAAAGTGGGTGCTATTTAATTAATATAATTGTTTCTATTGTTGGAATAAATCCTCTTTTTAAGAACTATAAACTCCTTTTGGGTCAGACTTTTGGGTAGGATCAGAGAAAATATAAGTAGATGTTGGGCAAGCATATGTGTCAAAAGTCATCAAGAAATATAGTAAGTTGTCAATAAACACATGGGAATAAAGATGCAATTCTTAATGTCATTATTTATAATTTCAGAATGCAAGTTTTGTTAGCTTATATCATGCACTTAAAGCACGTATTACTTAAGACATCTTTTCAAAGCTTAGATTTTATCCAAAGGAATATGTCAATGGGTTACTTACATGGAATAGTTCTCAAGTAAAGATTATCTCTAATAACTTGTTGCAGTTTGTGATCAACTGAACCTTTCTGAAACTGTAGGCTTAGGTAGTGACGTAAATCTTTGTTGATAACTTTGCCTGTAATAAAAAAAAAAGTATTACAACAAAATACTATAATCTGCTACATAATAGTTAAGATATTCACATAAGATCTTCAAAATGTTTATTCGGCAACATGTAGAGGTATCTAAAGTACAAAACAAAAGTGAACAAAAATATATATAGATGAGGTTTATAAATAATTTGTACTTGAAACTTGCATTTTATAATCTGTCCAATTAGTTTACCAAGTTTCACTTCTCTTTGACCTTGAGGTATTCCAATGCCAACAATATGTTTATGATTATTCTCTTCCACCATCACTTCATGCAGTGGCTTGGGAAGGATTTGAAGGTAATTTGAAGTAACCTTGTTTCAGTTTTAGTATAATTTATTCTGAACAATTGGCGTTTCATAAAACAGAATTGAAGAGCAGACACCATACATTCAGCCTATAAATTCTATTTTGAACTCTGCAATTTGACCTTCTGAAAACAAAATTCAGACACTTTCAATTTACTCTTGACTAGAAACTCCTAGAAAGTCATAACATTTCTCATGAGAGAATAGATGGCATTCAGTATAGTAAAGCTGTAGTGCTCTGAATAAAATCAGAGTATAAAAGGTTTGTTGAAAATGAAGGACAGTTCACTATTTCAGGTACTTTAGGCATACTTTGTATTAAATAACTCTTATCCATAAAGTTTCAAAAGAAAAAAAATCCATTATTAGGTATTTTCACATTGGTATCCGCCAACAGACTATGGTGAATAAGAATTTCAAAATCTCAATGTAATAAATACATTATATATGTCATTTTCATTATAAGTTATATTCTAACCACGGCAGTTATCTATTAATAAATGTCAGTCTATGAAAAATTTGCTTTCATGTAAATCTTAAAATTCTTCTACTATGTAAACTTTAATCCTATGTTTCTGGTTGATTTGTACAGCTTGTAATAGTACCGATCATTAAGTATAATTTAAGTGAAATATATTTACATCATTTATCAGTGTCAGTTTTAAAACTTTTATTTAACTAATAGTTATTTGATGTAATTATTTTTGAAAACAATTCTGATAGTTTACAGAATTGCTTTTATAACAAAGATATAAAAACTTCGCAAAAATCCAACATTCTATCTCTCACAGTTGAAAATAAATTTTATTTAAAAAAAAATCTATTGAAGGTATTGTTTTTAAGATGTGATTCTGATATCAAACAATGTAAAAAAAATCCTAATCCTAATCCTACCCCACTGGGTAGTTTAAATCATGTTTTAATTCTGATTTTCATGTATAAAACTCTGAAAGTGTGCAAGCTGATGTCACACTGTAGGTACATACGTATATGATATCAAGCAGTGTTGCAAGCTGTAAATGATCCATGTTTTTTATTATGTTTCCACGTGAATATACAGTATGCTTTCAGTTTTAAAATCATTATTATTGGGCACTCATTTCTAAATTTATTTATTTTTTTAAAAAGCGCTATCACATTTTTTTCCACAAGTATTTTATTACAATGGTCTTATCATGTATTATTAGCAAATATATCATATCAAGTGAAAGCTGTTCCACAGTAAACACACAATAGAGATATTGTATATTACTTCTCTCATCAGTTTGACAGATGGATACAAAGCAAGGTATTGTTCTGGGTCATCTCTCCAGGACAGCTATGTGGGATCTTAATCTGCCATTGAGTCAGCTTTGGAATTTTAAAAAGACTCTAAACTCTTAAAGTAGAAACGTAGGTAATACTTTAATTATTATAACAAATTTTTAACAAGGTAGAAAATAGTGGAGAATGGAATGTAAGATCATAGGACTTTTTAAACTAAGAATTATTATTTATTACAAAAACAATAATTAAAAAAATTGACACTTATTGGGAATGGACTCCTGGCCAATGGGGGAGACCAGAAACCACTCTCACCCTGCTATTCAATTTTAAAGGAAATCATAAACCTAATTGTACACAATTTACAAATAATATGTTTTCTGTGACAGTTTACATTTCTGATTAAAATTTCAGAGGTATTTATGGTCCTCAAATTTACAATTGATGAAACATCTCTGTGGCAAATTCCAGTCCTTGACAGCCCACCCACATTTATAGCATTAATGTGTGCCTCAAAAATTCTCACCCTCCTATCTCCCGATCTCTGCCCTTTGGCCCCCATCATGAGACAAGTGCTGATCGTGCAAGGCTTTCTTCCTGAAGTCATGTGCAGTCCTTGTGAAGGGCCAGACTGGATCCACCTCAGCAGCAACAGGAGCAAGAAGATAGGGAAGGTAAACTGGAGATGCAGAGGCCACAAAATTCAGGGTGGCAAGGGTAGCTACAGCTGAGCTTTGCCACAGTCCTGGGGTGACTAAGGCTTTGCACCATGGTGCTGGGCTGGGACAGCTACAGCTTCACACTGCTGGACTGGGTGGTTACTTTACAACTGCATTGCTTAGCAATGGAAATTCTGGTCCTAATTACCATTGTTAACCGAGGACTACCTATATTACTCTTTCTGTGCTGATTGTATCAGGAGACCAATAAAAGCACATCCTTACAGTGTGTATGTGTGCTTTCAAATATGCATCTACATGAATATTTTGGATGGATGGAAACTAATCAAGGAGAGAACCAATCGAGAAATGAGAAGATATTTTCTGAAACTTAGAACAATTAATCAGTGGAACAGCCTTCAGACGTTGTTAGTGCTTCATGAATGGAGGTTTTTAAGAAGAGATTGGACTCTCCTGCTTGAGCAGGGATGGATTAGAAGACCTTCAAGACTCTTTTCAACTCTGTTATTCTGAATAAGTGCACACCCATATCCAGCTTGCTAATTAGTACATTATGGGGTAATATCTCTAGTTTTCTGAAGTCCTGAAATTATACTATATCCACATTTCTAATATATATTAAGATATTTATACCTTTCATAGAATAATAAAAGAAACAAGATTAGCCAAGCATGCCTTGTTTTTGGCAAATAAATACTAAGTTCTAATAATAATTGCACTGATTAGTGCAAGATGTTCACTTTGGCCAATTGAATGCCTATTTTTAAGAGTGCACTAAATGAACTTCTCTGCGTAATTTTTTTACTATAAGGGTACAGTAAAAATATTTTGTCATCAATATAACAATCCTCTGACCGCAAAAATACTTTAAAAGCAAACTAAAAAAGAGAAAACAATGTACAAGAAATGCCCTTAAAAGAAACCTGAGATTTAATAGGGTTGTGTTTCTAGTTGTCAAATAAACTTAGGAAAAGATACAGATGCTTTAAAGAACTACAAATGACCTCCACCAACATCTTACAGAACTCTGAATTTCCTTTTTTGAAATTAAACCCAAAGCATTATACCATCTTCAGCTGATACACCAGTTGCGCTTTATCTTGAAATAGAAGGTACTGGAAGCAAGCTCCCATATGGATTATTGCAATGCAGTCTAAATGGGACTGCCTTTGTAATTGAAGCTGCAAGTAGAGTGAAATGTAGCACTTCTGTGCACTAACAGGTGCAACTTGTTTCTCCTATACAACTCCAGGACTACAGAAGCTATACTACTTGCCAGTCAGTCTCTAGGGACAATTCAAGATGGGAATTACTATTTTAAAATCCTACAGGACTTGGGGCCTGTAGGGATCTTTGAGATCACTTACTACAAATAGAATTTACCTGCTCAATATATGCCTGCAAAGAATGTATATTTAGCATACCCAACCACTGCAAGACAAAATTCATAGGATAGGATTTTCTGCAAGAATGCCTATCTGTAGAATTCTCTTTCATCTGAAATAAAATCAACATTTTTGTTGTTCATATTTGAGAAGCTTTTAAAAATGTAGCTATTCCTAAGAGTCCTAAGAACATTTTGAGAAAGAGGCAATTCTTATTGTAGCAGGGATGACTAAAAATTCTAGTAATAAGTATTATGCTAATTATGATTATAACATTGCTTATTGTGTTGTTTTTTTATAGTTATTTTATTTTTATACTCTTATTTTATTATTCCTAAACCACTTAGAATTGCAGTGATTGAAGTGATATAAAGTATCACTTTGTGAATAAATAAATAAGTACAAAAACATAAGCAGGAATAGAGAAATTTAAAAAATATCCTCCCTCCCTAAGAAGAATCAGATTTACAGTAACCTTAGAAAATAAAGAGAAAACTATTTGCCACTTCAGATTTTTCTGACAATCTAATTTAGATAATATAGTGTAATCTCTGACTTGCAACATTCTTGCTTGCCAAAATGAAAAACTAATTCACTGTTGATTCATGGATGAAAATTTGTTGTAAATGTTGTTAAAACATATAGATAAAAATGGAACTGGGATAACACCTATTACCAGGGAGAATTAAAAGTAAATTGGGGGAGGGGGAGTTAGATGATGACATGAATCCTACTAAACCAGTCCAGAAAGATACTATAACAAATTAACAATGCTGTTAATCCAGATTGAGTTCCAGTTTGGTGTACTTATTAAGGCACAAGGCTAGAAATCAGGAGATTATTATTTATAAATCATCTTGATTTTATTTATTTGATCATATTTATATAAATGCCCATCACACAAAACTAGGGCCTTTTTTCAAATTGTATTTGGCACAACACATCAGCAAAACACTTGAATTGATTTTCATTCAGAACTAGGAAAAGTTGATTGAAGAGTGAAATCTGCTTATGTTTCAAACTGAAGGAAATCTGAAAGGTTTCCTTTTTACTCTGGAATCTGCCCATAAAAGATCTCCAGCTAGCTCCCAATCATCTAAGAACAAAAATTCAGTTCACCTTGTTCGGGTTATATCATTGTATTACTGGCAGGGTTTTTTTTTAAGATGCCTGTATTCCTGATATCTTGATTCTAAGATTTTGAAAAGCTGAGAATGATAAAATGGCATCTGACTGCTACAATGGAGATAAACAGTTGGATTTAGAGGTAGTCCTCACTCTATCAGCAGCTGTCAAAGTTAAGACAGTCCTGATAAAATAACTATTCAACCCATTTATGATCTTTACAGCATCCTTCAGTCACATCAGTGCTATTATAGTTATTATAGTATATGAGTTGGCTTATGCCTGACCTGGGAGTTTTTCATTTTCCCCCGATCAATAAAGCAGTGAGATTGGAGAAAAGGGGGTTGCAAGAAAGTAAGCTGTTTGCTCTTCTATACATCAAAAGTAATGTGATCACACTGGCAGCCCAGAACAAACAGTTTACAGTACACTCTTAAAATTTCATTCCAATGTCTCTCATCCGGGGGTGGGGGTGGGTGGGAATGATTCTTCTAGGTGTTCTCCTTTGCCTGACCTTTCCTTGCTGCTGGTTGCAAATTGCTCTCAATTTGTAGAAGAATAAACAGCTTACTCTGTTGAAAACTCTTTTTCCCTAATCTTTGCACTAGGGTGGAGGAGGGGGGGGGGAAGCAAGCAATTTCTGTAGGCAATCTCTCCTTTGTCTGACTCTCCCCCCTTCCCCCCCACATAAGTGATTTCTTGTAGGAAGTCTTAGGTAATCTCAACTTTGCAAGAAAGAAAGGGATTCCAAGAGAGCAACTCTTTGTATAGTGCAACCATGGCTCCCAGCACTAGGCTGTGGCATTATCACATTGCTTTTGGCATGTATAAAACAGTAAGCAGGCACTCAAGGAAGTGAGTGCTTCCATTCCAAAGGAAGGCAGAGTGGTTAGAAAGCTGAGAAAAGTTGAAGGTGTAAAACTAAGTAACCTTGTATCTTTTCACTCAAAGCACACTCATTGTCACATGATTTCCCATTTAGGGACTGAGTTGCTGAACTTTATTAGGATAATTAAGCAAGGACTAACTCTATGATGAAGCAGCTTTCTGTTCACTGAGGCCTTGGAAAATGATTTGTCTAATCTTGTAATAAGTTCCATAGTCATCTCTTCTCTAATATAATTTTATTAAGAATTTTAATTATAATAATAAAAAGTAATACTAAACTTAAAGAGAACGGGCAAAATAAACAGTTCACTAAAAAAGAAAAGGAAAAGGAAAAGAACATATATAAAAAGTGACTTTCAACCTTCATCATAACTAGTATAAACAAATTTAATAACTCTTCATTTCCTGTAAGGTTATAAACGGATAGGTCTTTAACCCATTTCCAATCCCTTACTTATAATAAAATCTATAAAATATCAACTTTTTAAATCTCGTGTGGCAAAAAGTCCTGTAACTTTGTAAAATAAACAATTAAACACTAATCACATAAACAAATTTTAAATCCCTTTTTACTTCCAACAGTGTTAATCTTTAATTTAATGAGGTAATGTCATATTTCAGCTCTCTTCAATTCTTTATCCCATAGCTGATTCCTTCAAGATTTAACAAGACTCTTGTAAATCCAGTAAGATAACATTTTCCAGGTGATTCTCTTGACTTATCATTTCTATTTCTTTTTTAATTTTTAAAACTTCACTCAGTTTATTTTGCATATTCAGTAAAGTATCCTTTTCCAAACAATTCCTTTGGACTGTCCTTCACAGTTCCAATTTTGGTACGTTGGCAAATAAAATTTGTTCCATAGCTGTCATTTCTTCATTCAAATCTTTTAGACACAGCCTATCCAAAGAAGAAGACATCATTGATGTCCATCAACGTTGTAGCTAAAAACCTCTGTCTCTATTCTTCATAAATATCCTTAATATTTCCAATATTATAACATTTTATAAGACCAGCAGACCAATAATCAAGCAGTAAACAATATCCCAATCAAGGAATTACCAACTCAGACAAACAACAGCCTAATCAAGGAACTATCAAGACGAAGAAAAACACTCCCACTACGCTGGCAGGGCAAGTCACTGTACAGAAATAGAGAGCAAACCCCACTTCCTTCTAGAACTGAAGATACTATGTAATTTGAATATAAAATGTCTGCAAGAAAGTAACTAAGGTTAGAAAGTACCAAAGACTTAACAGTGAAGAGATTGAACCATCAATTTTAGTAGCTATATTGAAGGTATGGTCTGATATGGCAGCAAAAGTACCATAAATTTCCAGAATGTAGGTGTGATCACAGGATTACCATCTACAGAAGTCATTAACATTCCATGCAAGCTTTATAAAGCTGGAGTTATTATGCTTAGTCATGGTACTCAAGAACCCCAAAATTTACATGTCTACCATTATTAAATCTACATAATGTTAATCAACAGCACTCTTTTGGATATTACTAGTCACTCACTTTTTTGAACCTTGAAGGAGCTGAACCTCCTTGCAACTCTAGTAGGATTGCATTATATTTGGCAATCACTTGTGTTCATTTTGATCTAGATGCTATTTTTAAACAAAATCAGAGATATATGCAGCCATGATAATAGTAGTGGTGAAATGTTTTTGATTGAATTCCCTAAGCTTTCAAACACAATAGAGATATTTTCAGTATCTTATAATTATTGATACTACTTTTTTCTTTCTTTCTTTCTTTTTTTAAAACTCAAATTATTACTATCCATTCCAATCTGGTTTTCTCCTGGATTTACAATTGAGGCCATTTTAGTCATCTTACAAATTCTTTGCAACAAGGAATAGACTAGACTCATCCAGGCTGTTTCTGATGATTTCACAATCATTAAGGATCCGTATTACTTCTAAAAACCCAAATCTCAAAATCAAAATTACATTTCTCTTGGTTTCTTGTAAAAAGTCCAAAAGTAGCTTTATTAACAAATGTCACTGTCACTTAAAATACAATCATATACTCTTCTTTCCATGTCTTACCCCATTTTGTATGAATGATTCTTTAAATCTCCATTTATTAATCTATTGTTCAGCAGCATTTTATTTGTCCAATAAAAGTGAACAAAAATCCCTAATATAAATACATAGCCCCCTTTTTCATTTTGTCTATGTTCTCCTGATCCTTCTCTTAACAATTATAAAAAAATTCAAATCTATTAAATGTCACCAAAAATAACCCTTAAATATTAAAAACTACTCCATTACAATATTAGACATTTCTAAAAGAAATGCTATCCAATCCAAATAACCGTTCAACACCACCAGAAATAACTCATTATTTAACCATATTCAGATAAATCAATTTTGTGTTTTTTTCTTCTTCCCTCCAATCATTCTTAAATCCCATAAATAAAATTTTCTTTTAGTATTTTTTTCCTCTGCTCCAGAAATTTTTATCATCTTATCATCTAGCCACTTGTAGTTTCCATGAAGTAACTCCAATAAATCACTTACATTTCAATTTGAATGGGTAATCCAAAACGTCTTTTTCAATTTTTGAATGATCATCCAGTGCACCCATCTCAGTTGACTCCAGAGGGATTTGTTCATCATCACTAGTAATTTCTGGTTCCATTAAACAGTTAAAAAGTTCAAGCACTTCACAAACCCGTAAATTAAATATTTCCTTTTAAATGGCCATCTTGTACTCTGGTAACCAACCTTTAAGGCTTTGTTGTACAATTGATATGTAAACAAGACAGCTTCCACACACAAGAGGTTCTTTCTGTTCACTCTTTCAAAAAAGGAAAGTTTCCAAAAAGGAAATCCTTTGTTTATAACTCCAAACATTTAACGGCAAGATAGATAAAAAAAGTAAGCAAGCTTCAGGCTATAATTCCACAATGCAGATTCATTAAATAATAAGATTTCATTTTTGTCTTTCAAAAATAAAAATTCTTTCTACTTGAATATTTTTAGCCTCTTTAATTTCCAACTTTTTGCAAGTATCAGTATAAATTTCCAACGTTTCATTTTAAATGTAGTTCTAGAAAGAAAAGTAATTATCTATTCCAAAGAAAAGTTTCTCTTTAACTGTAAGAATCAATCAATCAATCAATCAATCAATCAAAAGGATTTAGAAATGAGGAAGATCAGTTCTAGGATTCATACATTTGGCTACATTACAGCTATAATTTCAATGAAAATAGCTGTTCCTTTGATGCTCAACTCTTAAGTTGATGGACAAAATGTCCATTTCCGTGAGTTTGTAGGACAAATGGGTTGATTTCTGGTTTCTTCCTTGAACTGGAGACAAAAAGAAGGCCCCTCTCCTGTGCAGGCAGCAAAGCAATCTAAGAGCACCAGACTTCAACTTACACCATGCCTCTTACCCACTTCCAATCCATGCTACATCTCTCATAAGCCACCTTACAGCCTCCCAACCTGTGCTTCTTATCTACCTCTTACACTCATACAATCTCTGACCAACTCTGTGCCTCTTGCGCATCCTAACCCTAACCCTTACCTGCGCCATGCTTCTCAGGTATTCTCCCCAACTCTCCCTCACACTATTGCAGATCCTCCCTGGGAACCCTGTGTACCCCATTTACTTCCTTCCCATCTGAAAGCAGCCATTTACCTGCCTGCTGACCTGGGGATCTGCAACCTCCTGCCAGCTTTTCCAATGATTTTAGTTGTAGGAAGCTGACCAAAAACTGTGTCACTAATGACCGTGCAATTTTGTTGATGACAGCAGCCAGGATTGCCAATATTGCTATCACCAAGCAATGCAGTGGCACTTTATGATTGCATCACTTAGCAATGGAAATTCCAACCCGAAATGCCATTGTAATTCAAGGGGTACCCGTATATAGTTCAGATAGGCAACATATTCATAAAGTGGAATGGCTCTTCAATTACATTTACAAAGTTCAATACATTGACACAGACACACACAAATTTAATCACTAAAATGCTGAGACGGAGCTGGAATTGGCTAATTTCCAAATTTATCTTGCATTTATTTTTCATATATATATATGTATATCTTGGGTTCTTTTCGGGTTTTCTCCCGCGTAAAGTTGGCGGTTTCTATCGCCGTAAGAA